>JAPYZJ010001071.1:0-48549 GCA_030522765.1 Ophioninae sp. B BG-2022a | reverse complement strand
TTTTTTGTCGATAAGTCTAAAACTTTAATGCTTTTTTAATTACTTTATTATCCTTTTCTGAGATAACCTATTCTATTTTATGATAGTACAATAAATTTTTACCAACAGAGTATGATTTTTTTTTTAATTTCAAATTAATTACCTAACTACCATATGGGGTTATACCGCTCACCTGAGCGCCATTACCCCTTAGTGACTAATTTTTTTTATTGTCGGAAATTTGGAAAAAACAACGAGTTGTGGTATCGTTGTACCACCTGCGGACTGTGGGCTTATGCTATATGTTCAGGATGGGATTCGGCAGATGGATACATCTGTGATTTATGGGCCCAAAAATGAATTATTACTATTTCTAATTTGTCTTGCCTCTAATAATTATTATTATTTCATATTATAATGTAATAATTGAATTTGATTTGACATCGAAGTTTTTCTAAATTTGTTAAATTGACAAATGTTAATCTTAAGTACAAATGTGACTAATTGATGCTAATTTGTGATTGTAGATTTTACTTTTATTTTATAAAGTTGATGTCATTAATATAATTATAATTAAAACGTATCTTACTTGTTATATTCCAAGAAACATGCTTGAGCGTCATTACCCCGTACCCTGAGCGCCATTACCCAAAGTCAGGGGCAATGCCTCTCAAATATGTTTTTTTTATAATGTTTTCTTACTACTAGTAGATAAAAGATTTATGCTTTTGTTGTTAAATTGTTGATTAATCGATAATTTAAGACTTTATTACTTTTCTTAATTTTGATTTATAATAATTTTAAAAATACACCATATTTTCCTTAAGTGAACGCCATTCCCCCGCCCTACCCAACTTGAAGGACGTGCCAAATTATATCCAAACTGAATTGTGTACATTATACAATATATTCTCGTGGATTATACTTCCTTGGATTACAACGGCGGATTGGACTTTGCAACAATCAGAATTTACAATTTCACTGTTTTTATTCAATTTGCTTCGAATATTATAATGAGAATTAGAAGAAGGCATTAGATTCGGAATTTAAATTAGAATTACACACAAAAAGGTTATAGTTAATAAAAATGAAGAGTTCGAAGTTCTAGGTTAGGTTAGAATTATAATTGAAATTACATTGAAATCGATTGGATGATTTCCAACGAAAAAATGCATCCCCAAATACTCTCGAACCGATTGCACAAAAACAATTACGTAATGAAAAAGTATCCTATGTGTTATTCCAGGGCTACACGTATCGGGAATTTTATAAAAATCGATTCGCCCGTTTTGCCACGATTGATCAACAAATATCCAAGCTTTCACATTTTTAACGTTAGTATCGAATATATTTTGAATACTTTTGGTTTTTCAAAAACGTCGCGCTTAAAAATGGTAAATAATTGAAAAAATCTCATTTTTATTTGATGGATTTATTTATATATTTTTTTCGTCGCCTAGCGGGGAGTACGAAAATATATATACGAAATTCACGAATTTTTATTACATTATAACACTCGCGGTTACATCTTTCTCGTTTATTCGAGAGTGTTCGACATGCGCAAATTGATTTATGCAGCGCAAAAATTACGGTGTGGCTCAAGTGTATTTTAAAGTTCCAATCGTCTCACCGCAAAGAAGGATCGATATTAATTTTGTATTCAATCGCAACGTTGAGGAAGCACGGAGAGAAGTGGACGTCACATTGAAAAAAAAAAAATACGAAATGGGTTTCAATGAAACTCCAGTAGATTTCAGGGAACTCGCGTTTCTTCGAGATAACATTAAAAGCGTAAGTATGTAAGTAATCGTGTGTCTTCGAGCGCGACGAAAAATAAAATTAAATGATTATTCGCCGTTCCTTACAAATTACATTTTTTTGGTACCTAACATTTAAAAAATCATTGTAAAATTATAATCGTTTTTGTGCCCCTAATTAGCTCATAGTTTGTATATATATTTATTATTCAGTCGTTTCTTCCGTCAAGGAAGAGGGCGTTCTTTTCACCCCTCGAAGGCCACGAAAAAAAAACGAAAGTGATAACTCGAGCACGTTTATCCAAATTTCTCCCGTCCTAAAAATAAAAGCCTCGAAATAGCCGGAATTTGAGCCAATTTTTTTGCTTCTTTATATGTAGAAAGCTCGAAGATCGAGTAGCTGGAAAAAAATGTATGGAAGTCCGTCCACTCTCGCGAAATGAATCGACTCGAGAATTGAATCGAAAAAAAAAAACAACATTGTTAAAGAGAAATTTATCCGAAAATCGAATGATGAAATATAAATTTTCGGCTGATAAAAAATGAACAAAAGTGTTTTCCAAAAAAATGGATCCATAATTTACCGAACATAAACGAAGAAAGTTGTTTTTTTTTTGTTTTTACAGCAAAAATATTCCTTTCTGTCTCGCCATTATTTGCCATGTATCTCGAATTTCATTGGGTTCAGTGCTTTGTGAGCGAGCTTTTGAATTTTCCAGACATTTTAATTTTGCGGAGTTCGTTTCGAAAATGAATTTTCTTTGTTCATCTCGCTGACGCATAGAAAGATCCCGATGGAAAGCCGCCGCTCAATAGTGACGTACATCCTTGCGTGTGTGTATGTGTGTCTTGGCTGCGTATTCGTGTTGGTTCGAATGGCACCCTGTTGCTATTATTCTGCCACCGCGCCGGCAAACGTACCGGCTTTCTTTCCCGGCACGTTTTTCTATCTCGTTCCGCGAATTATCGCGCACGACACGCGGGCTACGTCTTTTTTCGCTTCGATGAATTATTATTCGAGACTTGTGTGTTCTTTCGCACCAATAAATTATCATTGAAGTCTAACGCTTTATAGATAGAAAAAAAATAAGTTTAAAAAAATAATACTTCATGGTAATCATTTTGGGGAATATTTTGGAGGATTAGGGAAAAAGATTTCCTAAAAGTGAACCGGAAGTGTGCACGCGTGATATCTGATTCACCGGAACGCGTGTACTCACGGCAATTCGGACTACCATCGAAGGAGGCATGCGCGGTATATTGAATTTGTCCAGAGCGTGAGAGGGTTTCGATAAAATTCCGACGAATTTTTCATTCTCAAAAATAATCGATATAGCAGTGACGGATGCTGTAGAAATGTGTTTTTTGTTTTTTCGTTCTTTCATTTTTTCATTTCAAAAGCGCTTTTTCGATGTTCTTTTTTTAAATATTTGTGTATATTGTGTATATCGTGTATTTTGTTGTGTCCGTTACACTCGAAATTCGAGTGGTGAAGAGCTCACGTTTCATAACTTTGAAATTTATACCGCTGGTATTTTTTCTGATAATGATAATATAATTTAATGATTGTAATAATGATTATAATATAATGATAGTTTAATTGTCGCTATGTTCCCTTTTGGTTGAATAAAAAAACTTTATTGAACGAAAAACTCAAAGAAGTTCTCTTCTGCGATATTTTTTTGCGTAGCAATCCGATGATCAGTTTTACGAAAGAATAAAATGACTGGTAGTACGAACCTCAGACTGTCCTCTATCATGAGTCGAATTTTGTCGTTCTTGCTCGCGTTGCCGTGTCCTGTCGAAGACTGGCCAAACTTGGCGGCAATAATTTCCTGAAGTATATCACCCGGATGAAATCCATTTGTTCTGCAGACGCTGTTACCGCGAGTATTGTGATGTCCGTTTTCGGAATTTCCAGCGGTTGATTCGTTGCAGCCGGGAGGGATGGGAACGGGGTTGTTGTTGCCACCGGTAGCCGTGCCATTCTCGTTCGACGATGAAACATCGGCGAAACTTCTCTCCTTCTTGATTCTCCTGGTTTCGACCACGTGACGGGTTATTTGGCTCTCGTCGTTAACGGAATTTCCGACGCTCGTCAAATTGGCCAAAGTTCTGGTCTGCTCGAGAAGGCCGCTACCCTTCTGGCACTTTGCCTGGCCGATTTTCTGCCGTTCATGCTGTCCCTCCGCGTTCATCGTTTTTTTTTTCTCAAAGATATCCTCGCCGCGCAACCCTTTGTTTATTATTCTTATTATTAGTCCTTACTTTTGGATTTTCCGAAAGAGCTCGTCCGCCACCACCCCTTGATCTTACGGTCGTTTTATCTCGGCCCTTCGTCGCACCGCCGCGCATACCACATAATAATCACGGAGTATTCCGCTTTTATCAGGCTCATCACTCCGCTTCGTGGACGTCACGAGGTATCATAATTCCGTCAGGACAAGACTCGGCGACGCTAATCAACCTCGAAAAAGTATCTCGTCGGCAACCCCCGAGTAACGTACATGTTCCAACGAATTTGTGCATCGAGAGGCTTCGCCAAAGACCCCCGCCCCTCGCGATCACTTTCACCGTCTCCCTTGATTGCGGTTAATTTTAGTGAATCGGCATGAAAGCACGTTGGGGAGGAAGGGGGGAAGAAAAACGCGAGGTGTTTGAGGAAACTTTTTTTCTTTCGATTACACGAGACGAGATCGTTACAGTGTTTTTTTTTCTTTCTTCCTGACAATTCGTTTTTCCGGCAGAATTCGCTTTTACTCCACCCTCCACGAAGTTTCCGAAGCGACCACGATGAAGTTTTCCTGCTCTCTCCCGACCCGCCACCTACAATAAATTAATTTCCGATTTTTTTTTCTTTTTTTTTAGATTCAAGGGTGAAAATATCGCACGCGTTGCACTCTAGGGATCAACCGACGGATGACGATGAAATCGTGGAGGAATCGCTACCCTTGGTTGCAGCGCGTCACCGAGACACCCCCGCGATATCGAAGCACAACACTTTTTTGTTTTGCCCTCTCTCTCCCTCTTCCTTTATCGCCCTATCTCACTCCCGGCTTCAGACACTCCCGTGAGCTCACATATTTGTCCGCGGCACTTTCGACGCCGCGCAATTTTTTACATCCGCACCTCGCGACCGTCTTTCTCTCTGTCTCTCTCTACCTCGTTTTTTTTTAATCGCGCGCAAAGTCTTCCGTTCACGGAACGCGACGTTAATTCGCCGGCAACCGACGCGAGCCCGCAACCATCTTGTCCGAATCAGCTGCTCCCTAATGTCCAACTTGTTAGAATTCCCGTCCGCGAGTAATAGCCGCGCACCTATCGGCGCCTCTCAAAGGCGCGATCATTTCGAGCCCGCGCGAGAAACGACCCTCTTTTTTTCGTCATTTTTCCTCGGATATCGCGTTTTTGGAGTTTTGTGGAAAGAAGAATACGAGGGTCGTTATGTAAACGTGTTTATCGTCACGGTTGTATTTTTGTTCGGATACGCGGAGAGTTCTCGTGGCTGATGTCTCGCTGTCGATGAGCACGCTATGCCCTGCCGGCTAACGTGCCGCCGCGACGAGCCTACGGACATTTTGTATCAATCAGCTGCTGCTGCTGTTCCGGCTGCTGCTGCTGCTGCCTCTTCTGACGCGAACGCCCCCGTTGCGAACAGCGATAATCGCCCCGCCGTTCGAACTGTTCTCGGCATCCTTCCGGCACTCGTGGCGACCGATCGCGACTCGCCAGATTTTTCGCCTGAGCATCAGCGAAATCTAGCACCGCGAATTCATTTTTTTTACAGTTTGATCGAACGTTGTTTTTTGTTGTATAATTGTTTTTGACACGAGGGGCGCTGTTTTTTTTTCTCAGAGCGACGGAAATGCTCGGCTATCCAGTCGGAGCGTCCATTCTAATGAGCGAGACACGCACGCGTTCTTTGTTTACTCGGGCTCGATAATCCTGGGACGATTTTTCGCAGCCCCGCGACGACACGAGTATGCATCATTTTTTTCGATAAGATCAACATCTCATCAGCAATCGTTCCAACTTGAGTCAAGAAATGTTTTCAGCTCAAGTCAGATATTTTCTGGAAGACACGCTAGAGTGCTGTTTGGCCCTTGCGAGCGTATGATGGCGGGGGGAGGAGGGTAGTCGCTGTCTCCGTCGTCAGATTTCTCGTTTCTAGCGGTCTCCGTCTCGCTCTCGGGCCGCGAGCTCTATTGTGGCCGGTTCGGTGAGAATCCGCGGGGCGGCGGGTACTCGCTATTGACACGGACACGAACTCAATCGCACGCATACACACACGCACCGCGCACGCTAATTTCACTCGATACAATCGCGCTTCGGAGCGCCGCGTTCCTTGAGCAAGCCTTGTGACTTGGAAAACTGAGAGAAAAATGCGCGATTAGAATTGAATCTCGCGTGCGGTTGAGAGACGCGCCGAGCAAGAACTCGATCATGAGCTAAAGACCGCGCTCGCGAGAGTTCACTTTTTTGTTACACACCGCGCGCGCTCATACACGCAAGCATGCACGCACACACGCGCGCTTTGACGCCAACCGTCACTGTAGCCGCCTCGCTCGAACTACCGTAGGTGGCGCCAAACGCGCTTTTGAAAATGTTCCAAAAAAGCGCGTGGCGTGTACGCAACGGATGACGTGGAAACGTGGCTTTAACTTATTCGCTCTTACCAGCAGAGGGTAAGTGAATACAATCATCCCAGATAGCCTAGCGTACGATTCCCCTAGGGCACTCCACGGCGTACTGGTACGGTGGGACGCCGTATTGGTACAGTAGCGGCATTCCGTAACTCGTTACGCGAGATTTCGTTATCGTGAGGTAACGACAGCCAATCGCATGTCCGATTACAGAAGAAAGGGAGGTGCTCATTGGCTGTCGTTACCTAACGATAACGAAATCTCGCGTTACGAGTTACGGAATCCCGCTACAGTACCGGTACGCGAGCAGTACGCCGTACTTGTCCAGTCGCGCGTTCTGGACAAGTACGGCGACTGCTCGCGTACCTCCACCGTACCTCCACCGTACCATCCTCCACAGTACCATCCTCCATCTAAGAACTCACCGTTATGTTTGGCCAATCGAATTCTAATGAGACTACATCGACTGAGGAGAATATGGAAGTGTTTAGTATTCTGTCCCGGGAGTTTGGTAGTCGATCAAGGCATTATCCGAACGCTTAAACTTATGAATTCAAAGTGCAGAGTCGTGATTGGTTACTCGCCAATGCTTAAATAAAATGGCCGATCGGCGCTAGTGCGGTGCGGAGGGTGCCGCCCTTATGAACCACTTGACAATCATGATTTTTTCAAAAACGCTAAACTACCAAACGATCTTAATGCGCCACCAAACGCTACCAAACGACTACTAAACTATTAGTAAAAAAAAAAAGTTGATTAATCAAAGTGGGACGGCTAACTTTGAGGCGGTGCGGCGTTGTTCATCCAAGCGCGCCGCGTGTCGGAATTTTTCAAAAGCTCCCGGATTTGTGGAGGGTTTGGCCTTCTACGTAACGCGTAGCCGTCTCAACGTGCGCGCCGGCTCCTCGTTGTGCTCTTCGCGAGTCTCGTCACGAATCTATCTTCACGCGCGTTTGTTCGTCAAGCTCAAGTTTTTCATTTGCCATTGGAACAATTTTCTTTAGCTGGAATTATCGCGTTTCAACTGAAAGGAAAGTACAGCGAAAAAAATGGCTCAGAGCAAGTTGAACGACCTCGCGAGTCAATTTGGGAAGACACCGAAAGGCATGAACACGGGCTTGAAGTTGCTGGCGGTGGCCGGTGCGGCCGCCTACGGTGTCTCACAGTCCATGTACACAGGTTAATTACCATAAAAGTCCTTGTTTTTATATATATTTTTTTAATATACAACTTCATATTGATACATATATCAATGGCGCGATTACAAACGCGCGGAATTTTCTGCGAGAGCGATCGAGGATCTTTTAGAGATGGCCATTGCTTAACGCAGGCGAAAAGGAAAAATGGTCTCGCTCTATCGTTTTGTCATTTTTCAGTTCGAATGCTCGCTCGCTCCAGCCTCGATCCACACTCTCAAGATTACGTAATTGCCAAATGATCGTGTTTCGCTACTCGTTATTTAGTAGGACGTCGTAATCAATGAGCGCGTTTCGTCATGGAATGCTTTTCGATCGTACCTACGGAATAAAGAGAAAATACCGATTCGAATTTTTTTTTTCAATCGATGTACCTGAGACTTTCGTCCTGCGATTTGAGAGCTGAAGCTATAAAAAGCGCGGAAGAAGGGTTCAGACATAACAGCGTGTTCTATAACCACACAAAAAAAAAACACTAAGCTGCATTGTTATTTGAACAAAATTGGGCAAATAGGCTTCGAGATACAAATTATTTGGTTGGTCATTGTTCAGTCGTTAAATATGTGTAGTTTTTGTAAAAATGTAAGAATCTTTGTAGCAGTTCACAGTTCAAGTGCTAAGCCATGAAAGTTTGCAATGGAAAACTATAGCTAGGAAATAAGTGTCCTTTAAAAACACTTTTGAACTGCAAATTTATTTTTGCCGCTGGGAGCAAGTGCAAAATGTTAACGAAATTTATTTTTTCGTTTTTTCAAATGTTCACAGTGGATGGTGGCCATAGAGCCATCATTTTCTCACGGCTGGGTGGCGTACAAAAAGATATCATGACGGAGGGTTTGCACTTCCGTATACCCTGGTTGCATTATCCCATCATCTATGACATCAGAAGCAGACCCAAGAAGATTTCTTCGCCCACCGGATCCAAAGACCTTCAAATGGTCAACATATCCTTGAGAGTTTTGTCCAGACCCGAAGCCAGCCAACTGCCCATTATGTATCGCCAGCTAGGACTCGATTATGATGAGAAAGTGAGAACCCGACTTATAAGAGTTTCTACTATCTTTGTTCGCTTGTGATTGTCCTGTGATGAAATATTGTTACTTCGCCAGGTTTTGCCAAGCATTTGTAACGAGGTACTAAAGTCAGTGGTGGCCAAGTTTAACGCGTCTCAGTTGATCACCATGCGTCAGCAAGTCTCCAATATGGTAAGGAAAGAATTGACGGAACGCGCTAAAGACTTCAACATCGTGCTGGATGATGTTTCCATCGTGGAGCTGAGTTTTGGTAAAGAGTACACTGCAGCTGTAGAGGCCAAACAGGTGGCACAACAGGAGGCACAGCGAGCAGCCTTCGTCGTTGAACGCGCGAAACAGGAGAAACAACAGAAAATCGTACAAGCAGAGGGAGAGGCGGAAGCAGCCCGAATGATATCCTTTTTTTCATTTATTCATAATCATCATGGCAGAAGAGTGCTGTTTCTTAAGGGGTAGCACCATTTTGTGGAGCCAAGAACTGATGAGGACTACGAAGTTTATTCGATTTTGGGATTTAATGCAAAATTTACAATTGGGCGGTCGGCATGTACGCGGAAAAGATGATCGATCGTTCATTAATTTTATTATATTGATTTTTTTATACGGAATTGCGGCATTTCAGTAGTTTTCCGGAACCCTTTATTTCGCCTAGAGGACGATTGAAGCTGTTTTGAAGCAAAATATTCTTAATCACTTAAAATCGTATTGCAGGGGCCCGCTCAACGAGTAGTCGACAATTGCCGCATTATTTTATTCCCTCTTTCCTAAAAAAACAACAATTACAATTTTCCTTGACTTTCGGTGCACTTGGGTATAGCCGTCAGCCAGAATCCCGGTTACCTGAAGCTGCGAAAAATTCGTGCAGCCCAGGGCATTGCTCGCACGGTAATTATCTTAACGATAAGAGACAGGAACGACGAAAAAAAGGATCGACATTTCTTGACACATATTTTTTCGTATTTTTTTCGGTAGATCGCCAACTCGCAAAATAGACTTTACCTCAACGGCAACAGTTTAATGTTGAACATACAGGAGCTTGGTTTCGACGATATGGCGGAGAAGTTGAAAAGTAAGAAGTAGACGAGAAACGAGGTGTTGGATTAAAACGAGAGAGGGAGAAAGCGTAAATGCATTTGAGTCGGAACGAGCGTGATCGGTAATTGGTCATCAGCAGGCCGCATTAATTACTCGAACCGTCAATTGACTATGTAGATCGGAGAAGCGTCGACGAAACAAAGAATCGAGAGTTTACTCTTAGATAAGAGAAAGAAAGTGCAAAAAAAGAAAAAAAAACAAGAAGAGAAAGATGCTTATTGAACCGTTTGAACACAATCCATCGATCATTCTCTTATCCCTGTCCAATCGCTTCTCATCCCATTCTCGTTTCGTTATCCCTCCAGCATAGGAAATCTTCGACAGTCCCTCGTTTGTTTTCAGATCGCGACGAGCCAGGCTGGAAAACCTGGACCGACACGACGGAACAAGCGGTCAAATCCTTGAATGTTGATAATCCCGCCGCTAATGCCCTGAAAAAAGACGACGATAATATCTCGTACGCGTATCAAAACGGAATAGATCCCGAAGATCCCGCTCCCAGACTACTCAATTCGGCCGCCGATGGTGCCAAGCTCATTGTTCCCTGAGATGCAGAATTTTTCGAATCAATACGAATACCCAACGTGACAGCTATAAAAGCGATCGAGAATGAATTATTTATTTTTTATTGCTTGATGTATATTATCGGGTGGACGCCGTCGATTGGCCAGTACCTCAGTGGCCTCGTTCACGAATAAAACGAGGATGCAAGGGCATGTACAAAATCACCGTAACTTCTATAACATGGTTAAGTTTTGTTAAATGAAAAACAAAACTGTAGAATTCTTTAACCCAGTCCTTGGCGATTTCCATGTGCTCAAATTGTTATCAATCTTTAGAAAAGTTTGATAACCGTACAATTCAGTTCGAGAGCATGTGTCAGGTCATAACCTCACAAATTTTCGAGCACTTCTCGAAGATAGTACATATTTTGTAGTAAGAAAAACACATTACACTCTCTGAAATTCATCGATGCGGATTTTTGAGAGATTTCTTGCATTTCAATGGTTATCAAGTTCTGAGAAATCTGTTCAGAAATTTTGGGCATCTCTCTCGGACTCGTGGGTCACGTGACAGCTTCTCTCGTATTGAAGTTGCCGAAAATGTGCGCAAGAGAAGCCTTCCACAAGTTTGACTCATTTAAGTTCAGATGGCTCCCCAATCTCTCATTCTAGTATGGGGCATTCCAATCACAACATATCAAACTCAAATAGCAGTGTCGGAGTTTCAAGCAGCTACGTGATTGCGCAAGAATTTGCAAAACTTCAATTCCTTATGGCCTTCCGCTGGTATTTTTGTTCGGCTCGCCTGAAATGCGCATCTTCATTACGATTACCACATTTTCGCATTTTCAGCAGCGTGTGAAGAGACAAATAACATTCAAATAGAAAACCTCCCGTACATTGAATAATAAACTGTACGTAATCTCCGTCATTTTTTCCGGCTTATCATGAGGGTGTCAGAGAAATAGGAGATTAAAGAAGAACCCGCGTTCAAGGTCCGAGTTCGACCGGCGAGTTTACCATGCTTGAGCGGGAATTCGTTATCTGGTTCGTCCAAGCTACGGGACTATCTTGAAGATTCGTAAGTGATTCCTGTGAGGATGCCCGATAAGCGAGCGCGGATCGGCTATTCAAAACGCTCGTGGTATAACCATATGTTGACAAAAGCGCTCGCAAACAGTATTCGGTGAACCGCGCGAGAGTTCACATCGAGTTGCACAGCACGCAAGGAACGAACGTTCTCGTCCGCACCTTTCGTACTCGCAATAAACGACGAAAGGATACAGAGAAGGGTGAATTTTCCATTTCACGGCAGGAAGTTGTTTTACCGAATGGATGCTCTCAAAGAGGGTTGGTTCAGTGAGATCAATGATCTTTGGCCGGGCATAGCGGTTTCACTGGAGGTCAAAAAAGTTCTTCACAGTGAGAAATCGGCCTACCAAGATATTTTGGTGCTGGAGACGTGAGTCGTCATATTTTTCACATTTTCAACCCAAACAAACTCAAATTATCGCTGTGACTTTGGAAAGTCAAATTCTTCATTCGTTTCATTTCGGAGCGTTCGAAAACAGCGAAAGTAGTTTTTCTTTTTCGTTGTCGCTTTGTAGAAAGTCTCACGGGAGGGCCCTCGTACTCGATGGAATAATTCAGTGCACGGAAAACGACGAATTCTCGTATCAGGAGATGATAGCGTTTCTACCGCTCTGCAGTCATCCGAATCCGAAAAAAGTGAGTACGCGGATTCGCTGGGTGCAGCGCTGTCGCACGTGTCTTGAAACGATCGTGGCGGCGGGGGGGGGGGGGGGGGGTACGTGGTTCGGTATACGCGCACCACGTGTGCGAGGTAAACAATTCCGTTTTCGGTACTGCGTATTATATTTTCGTACATATTGTACGCGATGGGGTACATAAATTGGGCGTTTCATCGGTCTACTTGTGTCGAGGTTGATGGTCTTCCTGACGCGGATGATTGGCTAAGCCAAAGAAGAATGAATTCTATCAATTTCAATGAACTTGAGTAGTTCGGTGAAGAAGGCGTCGGTATTTAGCGAATTGAGACGATAAGTTTCGATCTGGCAAAAACGCGCGTCAAATATTGACTTTAGTTCTTTCGTTTAGAAAATTGCGTTCCGCCTTTTGTCATGATAAACGACGCTTCGAATTGAAAGATTTTTAATTTGTTTCGAATTACCGTTTATTGGGAAATGACAAGAAAAATAATTTGTATGCATACGACCATAAATTGTGGTTTCGCTAAAATTGTCAATTAAACATGGGCAGGTTCTGATAGTCGGCGGTGGCGATGGTGGTGTCGCGCGGGAAGTCGTGAAGCATCCGAGCGTCGAGAGCGTCGTACAGGTCGAGATAGACGCGAGTGTTCTAGAAGTATCGCGAAGTTACTTGCCGTTTATGTCTACGGGCCTTGACAATCCTAAGGTCACGCTCAAGGTCGGCGATGGATTTGAATTCATGAAGCAACACAGTAACGAGTTCGACATCATCATCACCGACAGCAGCGATCCAGTCGGTGAGAAACAAATAATGGTAAAATCGCGATAACGCGATTTAAAATGAGATAATAATAATATTAATGACAATGACATAGAAAATAGCATAGAAATAAATATTTTATCGTGCTGCTTTTTTTCAGATGAATTTTAGTACAGAATCATGTTTATTGGTATTTGATGTATCTCGATGGGCTGTGATCGTTTCAGGGCCAGCGGAATGTTTGTTTCAAGAGCCGTATTTCAATCTGATGCGTACGGCGCTCAAGCCAAACGGAATTATTTGCAGTCAGGCTGGAACGGCTTGGGCGAATCTCGAGCATGTCGCACAAACGATGAAGCACTGTCGATCGGTTTTCAACGTAGTCGCGTACGGGATTGCTTCGGTGCCGACGTATCCCACCGGACAAATAGGCTTTGTTCTTGGGAGCACGAATGACGTAACTACTATACATTAAAAATAATGAAATATATGAAAAAGGGGACATTGGGGAGTCTGGGTTGTTCGGTGGAAGTTTAGAGAACTAGGAATCTGGATGGGATAAAAAGCGGGCCTGTCGGATGAACGGAGAGCTCGTCAGGTTTCGAGCTCCGTAGGTTTCGGGATTGAAAGATTTTTTATGGGAAATTTGGAATACTGATTAGTAAAATTATTTTGGGAATGCGTTGTTTCTCGGGTAATTTGAGGAAACGAACAAAAAAACTGCACTTCCGTTTTCTTATCCGCGTTTCATTTGGTCTCTTTCAGTCTACGAATTTCAAGGAACCGACGAGAATATTCAGCGACGAGGAACTTGAAAAAATGGAGATGTGCTATTACACCGATCGTGTGCATAAAGCCGCGTTCGTCCTGCCCAGATTTGTCGAGAAGGCTCTAAATTCCTAATTTAATGAACTCAAGCCGTGCGCGAAGAACGTCGAATCGCAACGATGGATTTAACTGAAGCAACCACCCGTCCGGCGATGAAAAAGGCACGAAGGCATTTATGAATTTTGCGTGTCGGATGGACATTCTCACCGAATATTAAATCCACATGAGTTTCGGTCTCGTTCTAATCGCGAGGCCTAATGCGAGTCGAATTGAGATCTGAACTGCACAAATTGGAAAATACAACGATTTTGACAACCCTGTTATATATATATTTTTTTTGGGAAAATAAAGAGTTTATTGTTGATAAACTTTTTGTTAATTCGCAACCCCAAAATCGACTGTTGTGGCCTCGCGCGTTTGTGACGAAATGAACATCCTTGTCCTAGGACGAGATACGTGCAATAATTTACATTAGTTAGAGATATCGTGAGCGCGCGCGTGCGTGTGTATACACATATATTCTTCTATAGTAGTCACGTACATGATACAATAAAAATAAACGAATATATAACATTCCGCAATAATATATATGTATATATATATTTCTCGATTAAGGCGTATTTGGCTGTCGAATAATCAACGTCTGACAATTATCCGAGAACATATGCATTTTTTTTGCGCATGCATGATTGTTTAGAAAATGATTTGGCTTTTTAAATGTCGATTCAATTAATATGGAATAAAATTATTCTTCATTGTTGTTACGCGTTAACGTGCAATATATCTATGTGTGTAGATCTTCGTATATATCTCTATATTTTTATATATATATTTGTATATTGTATTAATGTGGACGTCTATAAGAATAAAAAAGAATATATATATGTATATACATACATGTTTATGCAAAACGATATATATACACATATATATTCCTATTAATCATTATACATTTATGCTCCTTCGTTCACACATTAAAACGTTGATTATCCTCGAAACAATAAATTTCAACGCCATGGCACTCTCCGCTTCTTCCACTGTAAAATAATCGATCTTCGATCGATTTACAAAACTTTAATCGTAATCCACGCAATTAGAATGTGCATACGTATGTATATCAAGTGTAGCGTTAACGAGTTGGCTCTTTCCTTTTCGGATCGGACAATATTAAAGCTTTGTTAAACGGGCGAGTCGGTAATGCGCCGTTGGATCTATTTCGTAAGCTCAAAAAACATGAGAATAAGAATAAAGGGGACTTAACAGTTGCAGGGAATTTGGATCGTAGCGGGTCAACGTAAAATATTCGATCAATTAATGTTTCCGGAGAAAATCGACTTTTCGACAATTTCGAACTGAATTAAATATTGATAACGAGCCAAGTGGACAATTTCAGTCTTCTCCGAGAATTCAGTGAGTATTTGGCAAAAGTTTTTTTTTTCGTTGTAAACCCTTTGTAGAATGGAAATTTACAATTGTCGAAGAGCCTAAGTTTTGTTTCAGTAGAAATATCTTCTCGTGGCAACGGATCCGTGAAAATGGAGTTTACGGCGTAAAAAGGACGCAGATGAGGGAGACATAAGAATTGCACGAGGGATCAAAGGGCGAAACTGGAGAAAAATTTGTAAAGGGAAGCAAGCAATTATGAATTAATAAAGTGGGGAAAAAACGAATAAAAAGTAAAATTATCGGATTAAAATGCAGTATAAGATAACTGAAAAAAGTGTCGAGAAAGTAAAAATTGTACCGCGGAACCGTCCACGAATGGAGGGCCATATTCGCCCGCGGTACCGGAAAATTAATAAAATTAAATGATATGTCGCTTCTCTTGTTAATCGTTTCGATGCTCGTAGTACATTTTAAAAATTGTCTTTAATGTAACAAAAAAATTAATGTTAATCGTTAGAGCTAAACTAAAACGAAAGAAAGAAAAAGTTGAAAGAAAAATATCGAGCGCAGGCAGCGCGATTGTTCGTATTCGAGACGATAGCAAATTAGTATTTCAGCGTTGGCAAAAAGAGCTAACAATGTGTTAATGAAAATTGAAACGGTTCGTGTGGAAGATTAACGTTTCGAGGCTTTCGCACGTCATTGCTCGTTGTCGCTGCGAAGTCGACCGATCAACAATTTTTGTTCAAATTTAGTCCGATGGATGAGATTCAAAAGGCTCATCGTTTCAACGGCCAACAAGGCATGATGGATGATTGTATAGTATATAAAATAATGGCCGCTGCAATTTTATCTAAAATCTCAGCGTTTAAAAAGATAACTCTCAAGTATGACTAAGAAGGCTACATAATTCGAAAGCACATTGTCATTCTCTATCTAAGGACACTTTTTTCTCGTTCGTTTTGTCTATATAATAATTCGCTACAAACGTCCGTTCTTTGTTTTGGCTCGCAATAATCGCAAAGAAAGATATTTTGTTCGCGGGTTTTTGTCTTCATGGCTCGACTCGCGATTATTTTGTGCGTTTGGACTCGCGACGTGTCGGTCACGTCGCGACGCCGTTACTCTACTTTTCTTCGAGCCTAAAAGATTTGGTGTTCGATTCTTGGCGACTGGACATGGTCATTGTGACGGTTTTCTTCTCCGTAACTTTTTGCACGGTCGATTGTTTGATCGTGCGTTGCTCGAGGCCCTCCTTGTTGGTGGACTCGAGAGCCTTGAAGGTCGACATGTCGTTACCGCTCGTGGTGAATTCGTTTTTTTCCGTTTTCTCAAAATTTGTGGTGCTCGTTGTTTTGCCGGGTGTCGAGGTGAATACTTTCGTCGTAACAGTCTCGACGCGTCCGCCCGGTATTACTTTGCTGTCAACGCTCTTGTAAGTCTGATTCTGCGGTATCCCTGTGGTGGCTATGTACGAGCGCGGTGATTGTTCATCGGCTATTTTTTCACAGCGAAAAGTGCCCATTGTACTGCCGCCGGAGTATCGCTCGCTGGAGACGTTAGAGGTCGGAAAGTATTTCGGATCGAGCGATTCGGTGGAGCGTTTGTCCTCCAGGTACGAACGTTTGTCAAAACTCGCCTGGTGTTTGTCCTCGTGATAATTTTGGTCCTGGGAGTACTTGCCGAAGCTCTGCTCGGTAAGATTGTTTTTACGGATCGGTGAACGCGGCAAGGGCGGTGCCGGTGGCGCCTGTGAGGTGCTTTCATGAATCTTTTTCACCGTCGATTCGAATTTCTCACGTCTCGTGTAATCATCGTGATTGTGCGACAACGCTTTGCCGTATGATTGTTCGCGCGACTCTTGGACGTTCTTTCTCAGCGGCGTCTTCGCGTCATAAATATCGTGTCCGCCAGCCCGCTCGTTCGTCTCGAAGGATTCCTGATTGATTTTTCGCTCTATCGAGCTGTACTGAGCTGGCGAGTTTTCGGTCGGAAACGAGCGATCGGTGATCGTGTACGAGAGCGTCGAATCCACGCTCGTTCCTCCCGGATAACGAACTCTCTCGGGTGTTGATTCGTTCGAATACTTTGTTCTCTGCAACTCACTCCCGTATTGATAATCCATTGAATCAGTGAATTTCCTGGATTCCAACGTACCGTAGTTCCCATCACGATACTGATTCTCTTTCATACGTTTCTCCAACGTGTTCTGCGTCGAGTGTACTTTCTCGGGACTCACGAGGTTATCCCGATCGTTCGTTATACCGCTTATCTGGTGGATCGATGACTGAGAACTTTCGAGCGTCTGATTGATGGATTTGCCGCTCGTTTGACGCTCCTCGAAACTTCGGTTCTCCAACCTGTCGACCAAACGAAAAAGTGCATTTTGTGTTATCTCTCTGAGCCGCGTAATATGTGAGTTTTTTTCCCACATATTCCCGAAACGGAGCCCGTCATGTTTTTTTTTTTCATACGAATTAGGTAGGGAACTCACGATTTATCAAACTTATCTCAAAAAGAGTACGAACGAACGACTCGAGCTTCATACAATGGACTTTTGGTCGCGAGAGGAAAGAATCTGAAGCGCCCGGATATTTTTTTTTTAATTGAAGAAACAATTTGAGGGCAGCTGTATCGCAGAAGGTCGGAAAATAATCGGTTGAGTTTGAATCGAAGAGATGCTCGACATTTCAATCCCTGAAACGTTGCCGAGTCCTCAAAACATTTGTAATGGAGTAGCCGCGATGAGTTCTGATAACTCTCTGCCAGGTTAACAACTGGTGGGCAAATCGCGCCAAGCATGTTAATGCGAAAACCGTTAGCCTACGAACCCAAACGTAAAATGAACTCACTGCTGTTGCTGAGTGTATTTGGCCTGTCTAATAGCCGTCAATCGTCCCCTGGCTTCCTCGAGTTCGCGCTCGATTCTCAAAACTTCGGATCTAGCATCGATTTCTTGTGCCATGCCGCCAACCATGCGTCGATTGAGCACGAGGGATCTTTCCTCTTCTTGTTGTATGGCCTGTTGAGCGGCCCGGACCAAGTTGTCGGTGGCGCGTTTGACAGCGTTACCGGCCGCCTGCAATCTCTTCGTGTTGTCGCTGTCGGGGTCGGCCTTGACCTTGCACGCGACGAGAAGTTGAGCGGTGCTGCTTGCCACTTGCTTTGCGCTCGATATCAATTTCTCCTCGGAACTGACACCCTGGACGAGAGCGTTCGCGGATTCGACGAGGCTGTGAGTCGCGGCTGCCACCAATCTTGCCGCTGATATTAGGCCTTCCGACCATTGACCATCGTCGGATGACGTCAACGGCGTTCTCGACACTTTGCCAGTCGCGATTAACTCCCTTTGAGCCGCGCTTGCTGCTTTTATCAGGGCCGACGTCGCTGCCGCGATTGACTTTGCTGCCTCCAGAATCATCTCGTCGAAGTTCATATCTTCGCTCGTTTCCTGATCGAATGAAACAAATTGGAATGTGTTCAATATTCATCAATCGCTGTCAACGTTCAGTAGAGCTTCCTTTATTATCCTAATACAACATCGCTTTCCGCACAATCTAAGTACTCTCGGCTTGACCGAATTGCAAGCACATGTTTTCTCACGAGATTATTTTAAAAGGAGTATATACAAAAAGAAAATAAACCGATAAGTCAGCCGTTACAATTTTGATAAATATCAGTGTACATTTCGTGATTTTTTATATTTGCTCAACTCGTCATTTATTTGTTTAAGGAACACATTAGCAAATCAAGGATGATAGCCAACATTTAGTCATCAGAGAAAAACGAAATTTAGTATTTAAGTATTCATGGGTACTTCGGACAAAATTTAAGACTGCACTTTATAATCAAAAATAAAAATACATTGCTCCTAGCTTTGTTGGAAGTACTAATAAAAATTAGTATCCAAGAGATACTCCAAGGGTTCAGTATTTCGAGGGACTTTGATTTTGTCTCGTATATCCATACGCCTGGGGCGCTCCAATCAACGATGATCGTTCTCAGCACCGTAATAATATGTTTGATTCCTGGTCGATCGACAAAAACAACCAAGAATATCAAACATATCTCACGGTAGGGAGAAACGTCGAAGGTCCTCGTCGGTGTGCCTCGTCGTTGTGAAATCCCCGAGAAGTATCATCAACAATTGACAAGTGACAGGATATACGATGGTAATGAATTTCTCACCTGGATACTTCGTCGTGGTCTGAGGCTAGCGAGTTTTTTGGCAGCCGCGTCGATGCTGGCGGCAGCTCCGAGCAATTCGTTTTCGGCGATGACCGTAGGATCATCGGGATCGACCCAGTCGTTGCCCTTGAGGAGTTCAGCAGCGGCGACCAGTTCGGTGACGCTCTGAGCGATCTTTCGCGATATGATCGGTAGGGTGTGCTTCGCGTCGCTCGTTCTCGACGATATTTGCAGCACCGATTGCAAGAGCTCCCGATAATTCATCGCCACGTCGTGACCCGCTTGTAACGTGCGGTCGCGGAGCTCGTTCGTTTCAGCGCAATTGTAAGCGGCCGATTTGCATATGGCGAGCATATCGCTGATGGATTTCCGGCCGAGATTCGCCGCGGCTATAATGTCGTTTTGCTTGCAACTGTTTCCAGCGGCGACCGCTTTCGCCGTCGCGGTCGTTATGCCCTTGGTGCAACGGACAAGATCTTCCGGCGTAACAACGATTTTGTGACCGTCCGGAGTGTTGAGGGCTCGTATTTCCTGGCCGATCGCTTCGATCGTAGATTCCAAAGCGCGGGTGCCACGCGTATGCTCGTCCTCAACCGCTTTTACCGTTTTCAACAGTGACGTCACGTTCGTCACCATTACCTGCGGGAAGAAATATGGCGTTTGAAAACGGAAGTCAAAATCGAACGATCTTTGGAAAAAAAAGAAAGAGCGAGAACAATAGTCAATGAAAACGGCGTTAAGAGGCTGCGTTAGTGCTACGATTCGATATGAATGAATTATCGTTCGTGTTCGGGAATTCCAGCTGTGCGGAAATTGTTGCGGGTTATTCGAGTACTTTCTCGCGTCCCCGGAGTTAAGTTAGTGTTCACGGTGTTTCACGGTGCGCTTGCGAGTAATGCGAATCATCTGTATTCGATTGGGTTTGTGTGTGTGCGTGTGTGTGTGTGTGTGGTGGCGTTTTAACGACTCGGAGGGTTACACCCTTCCACGATTTCGTAGCGTTTTCGAGTCGGTGTTCTTTTGTTCTTCAAACTCGTTGTCAGTTGCCGATCAGTGTACGCTTCTTGCAAACGGATTAATATTTTACGCATTATTATTTTTCTGTTCGAAGGACAAACAGAGCGAGCTTGAGTAAACTTTGTAAAAATATCTTTTCTCCTCTCTGGGATGTGATTAGTTGTTACAGGATATAAATTGGTGTTAACACAGCACACACTGCTAACGAACGAGTACGTACCTAACGCTTCGACATTCTGTTTTTGTTTTTCGCAACGTTCAATTATTTCGACAATTTTAATTTTAATTTTTTTATTACGATCATTAGTTTTGGCTTGTTTTTCTTTGATTATGGGAATTAACTCGGCAATGTGTAAAACGGTGAATTGGAATGCGTCAAAATATTTTGAGAGATATCCCGACGTTTGAAATTCGAACTGGGGCCTCGAATATTTATTGTTCGGTCCATCGATTCTGGAATATTCGATTTTATTCGCGCGTCGTTTTTCGTTTTTGTTTGTATAACGGTACCGATAGAACACAAAAAGAAGCTGCTACCGTCGCGGATGATGATTGAAAGACGATCGATCGTTCGATTTCAATTGGCAGTGTGAAATATCGTCCGCGAAGGGACGTTGTAAAAATAGGGGCAAATGGGATGAAAATAAACATGTACATACGCGTCAGTGCAGTATGAAAATAAAAGTCCGAATGCGGGGATAAAATGCGGAATAGTATTCAAGAGGCAAAGACACTCGAGCGTCCTCGTGATGATAAAACGTAAAAAAAACAGAGAAAATGAAAACACGAATGGATACACGAGAAAAAAAAGGTAAAACCCACGATGATTCTGGGATGGAGGGCAACGCTGATAAATAAAAAAAAATATATAAAAAAAAATAATAAATGCGATCGAATTACGGGAACGAGTGTACGCGATTAAACTGCTACATTTGAAGGTAAAGAACATCGGAGTTTGGTCGATCAGGCTGATTGTTCTCGTTGACGGTCAGGAGTCGTATGAGTTCCTCTTCCTGATCGGAGACGAACCAATCCGATTCGGAAGCACCGGGCTCGCTTAGCGGCATTATCTGCTGTTGGACCTGTTGCTCAACGACCTATATTCGTCGTCGTTGTCGTTGTTGTTGTTGGTTTTTTTGTCCCCCCGTGAAAAAAAAGAAAAGAAATTCCCAAAAAAATCGCAATGAACCAAAATCGTCAGTGACAAATACGTATCAAAGTCCACCAATATCTTATTTTTCTATGCTCCCCGTGTGACATTGCATTGCGACCAATCATATTCAAAATTGATAATCAACTACGAAACGATGATAAAAGGAACAAACGATCTTACACATTCAGTGAATAACGAGTAGTTAGGCGAGAGGTGGGAGCACAGTTGGTGAACAATCCATTTGCAACACACTGTAGGATTAAGAAAGTTCATCTCTCGATCGAACGATGTGTACAATTAAAAAAAAATCAAATAAATTAAAAAAAAAGAGAAAAACTTTTTCGAAAGTTCAAGGTGGACTTTAATATCGTGTCGACGAGTTTTGATTCGTCGCCTCGGTGGGATCTCAATGACTTCTCGCGACTTTCTTTAGTCCTGTGCAATTTTACAACTTTCACCGTAACCTTCTTGCTTTTGTTTTGTTTTGTTCTTTTTTAGTGGGGCCTAATTCGTTAGCGTCGAATTTTTGTGTCAATTAAAGTCCACCCGCATGGAAAGGGAAGATTAAAATGCATGTTGCTTGAAAGGTTTAAGCGAGTAAGGATCAGCCGGGGGAAAGCGAATTTTTAGTCACGTTGAGAATGCCTGACGCACACTTTGCGAGTGCAATTAAAACTTAACGTTTCCTTGCCGCCATTTTTCATTTGCGGTGAGCCCTAAATTCAAGGCTGAACGATGAAATATTGATTTTTATGAAAATTCAGTAGAATTCAAATGACGAGAATGCGATTAATTGTTGAAATTGGAGGCTAACGGGATCGAACATTTCGAACGCCCTCGTGCCGTATGCGCCAAAAAGTTTCGAGCCGTTAATTCATCTCAGGCGAAAGACAATACGTTATCAACGGAATTGAACATCCAAGAGCCTGATGTCATGGGAGACAGAGTCCCTCAGCGATTATTGTCCGCGAAGCCGCAACATTTCTTTGTTATATCGTGGAGCGTACAAACCGACAATCAGCCACGAGAAAGCTTTCGGCTCTAAGTGAGACGAGAATGATGGAGTTACCGACCTTGGCGGAGTCCTTGAGATGAGCCATGCTAGGATCGTTGATGGGTTTACCGCTGGCCGCTTTGGTCGCGTGAATGAGATCGCCGAGGGCGGAAGCGACGTCCTTGACCGCGTTGATGAGCATGACTTGGGCCTCGGAGTTTTCGCTGCCGAGGCTGGCGGCTCCGTACTTCACAACTTCGGCCAATTGCACGATAGTCGAGACGGCGTTTTGAGCGGCGACCGCGAGTTGTTCTTGGGACGAGGCCGCCCCAGCGACCAAAGTTTTCGTGTCTTCGACTAGGGCTTTGGCCGTTTTCAGGATGTTCTCGCGATGATCAGCGAACGTGTCGTCTTCGTTCTCCGGATGTAACGTCCCGGCCGTCGCGAACATTATCGTCGTGTCGAGGTCACCGATGATACCGGAAACGGTGCTCGCCGCGTTTATGCAAGCTTGAGTACCGCGAGAACCCGCCTGCAGCGCTGCCAATACTTGGGACACTTTTTCCGTAACGAATTTGCCGTTCTCGGCGACGTCGCGCTGCGCGTAAGCGTCACCCGGTGACAGCTGACAGACGCCAGCGACGCGCACGATTTCCGCGCAGGCACGACCGAGCTCTTGAACACCCGCGCGCAGCCTCGAGGATACCTCGGCGTTCGAGGCAGCCGCCGATGCGCCCGATGTGTCGCGAGCGAGTTGGGTGTATTTGTGAGATATATCGACCGCCAGAGGACCCAGTCTTCCTACGTCCGTGCTCGACTTCGTCGACTGCGGGGGCGAGAAAAATTCGATTAGACTGGTACGAGGGAGTACTGGATTATTGGATCATCGATGAAGCTTCTTTACGTGATAGGGATAACGAAAACGTGGAAGGTCAAACGTTCGCGAAAACTTATCCGTTGTTTGGGGGTTAACATAGATATTCTGGAACAGTTGCGTACGTGTTTGCTGTGGAAATGTTTGAAATTTTGGAAAAAATCTATTTTTCACATCGTCGATCCAAAACAAACGAAACTTTTACAAGCTTCAATTATTGGGGATTCGGTGGACGGTAATGAACGCGTAATTACCATTTCCTGGGCAAGCCGAGCGATCTCCTTGGCAGCTTCGACCATTCTGGTTTGATAATCGACGAACGAATCTACGGTGTCGACTGTTGATGTTCGATGTTCCTCCAGTCGGAGCATAGCCCGGGATATAGTCTCGATGAGTCCGGTGACGATGCCGTTCGACGTTGAGATGCTCTCCAGTGTATTTTGCAATTCTCTGATCGCATCTTTCGTCGATTCCACGGTCTCGTCGATTTCGGCGTGCAGCGCTGCCGCCTCGGGATTACCACCGGCCTCTTTCGTCACGTAAACCAATTGAAGCGCCGACTCGGCTACGGTTTTCGTTTGATCGAGTAGAACGGCTTGTTGCTTCGAGTGTACCATGTTCGACGCGGCGCCGATCGCACCGGAAACGAGTGGCTCGCTGCACATGGCGATCTCGTTTACGACCGTGGCAATGGCCTCGGGCTCGTATTTCGCGGCAACCCTCAGAGGCTCCAATTTCTCGCGCAACTCGGTCACGCTTCGATCCATCCGATCGATGAAGCCTTGCGAAGAGTTTTCCTTCCGGGGAACGAGAGATTGCGAGACGGCGCTCAGGGTCGCCGAGTCGAGTTCACGAATACGAGCTACCAACTTTTCGATCGCCGAGTCGC
Source organism: Ophioninae sp. B BG-2022a (assembly GCA_030522765.1). Lineage (NCBI taxonomy): Eukaryota > Metazoa > Arthropoda > Insecta > Hymenoptera > Ichneumonidae > Ophioninae sp. B BG-2022a. Next base: position 24,523 of record JAPYZJ010001071.1, on the reverse strand, counting down.
ATTCCTCCTGTCCAGGCGTTTTGTCTCTAATGGAAGCGACGAGAGTTTTTATGGATTCGCTGACGTTTTTGCTGTGATGCGCGAGGAGTTGCCAGGTCGGTTCATCCTTGGGGCTCGCGGCGAGGGTTTTCGCGGTTTCGACCATGGCACAAGCGCCGTCGATGACGGCCTTACCAGCGCCGCTCATAGGTGGCTGCTCGCGAATCTCCGCGGTCTCGCGACGGCTCTCTTCGCGAACTTCGACGATCTCGGTTTTAGTCTCGTGTATCGAGAATTCCTTGACGTTGCATCCGGCAAATTCGCACAGGCTGTCAACCGCCTCGAGTAACGGTCTCGTCGCAGCGGCGCAACGTTCTCTGTTGCCATCCGAGTAATCGCGATCCAAGCTTTTGATTTCCTTCACGAGATTAGCCGTGGAATTGGCCACGTCTTTGGCAGATTGAACGAAGTGCCTCTTTGCGACTGGATCGTCGGTTTTGCTCGACGCGGATCTGCAAGCGTTGCAAAGCGCGCTCGTGTGCTTGGCTATGATGGTGGCGGCTTCCAACACTTGTTGCTTCGTGCTCGAGGGATTCCTGAGACTGCCGCATCCATCGTGTATCGCCTGAGCTGCACGCACGAATTGGCTCTTGTCGATTACGTAAGTTTCGGTGACTTCGGTGACGATTTTACGACGCAAAGAGGGAGTCGAGGCGGCGTTAGTGGCGTTGCGCAGATGAATCGCCGCGTCTCGAAGTTGATCCTGCATTCGCGGGTCTTGCGGGCTACTGGCGCATTGACGCGCAGCCTCGACCATTTTCGCCGTAGCGTCCGCGAGTTTCTTAGCCGCTGCGAGCAATCTTCTCAGCTGTTCCGTATCGGTTTGCCGCTCCGCCTCTCCCTTTATACTCTGTATCAATTGCGCGGTCGCCTGGCCGACTATCTTGGCTTGTCGCACCATCTCACCCGCGTCGCCTGTGCTCGCGAAGAGACGATCGGTCGCGCTCATTATCGTTTCAACCGCGATCTCTTGGACGCTCGTTGTCGCGCGCTCTCCGCTCCTCGTCGCTGTTCTTATGTGATTCAAAAGATCGTTCAAGGTTCGACTCACTTCAGCCGCCGCGAGGCTCAATTCCTTCAATAAATTCTCGTCCGAGCAAGTCTCGTTGCACACGTCCACCAAACCCTCGACAGCTTTGGTCACTTCGCGCACCGCGTTCATCAGCTGCGTTTGGCAAGCGGGCGATTGCAAAGTCGGCGCCACCACCTTCGCGCACGCTACCAACTGCGACGTCGCCAGAGCGCACTGCGTCGCCGCCGAGATCACCCGATTCTGCGTCTGCGAATCTTCGCAGGTTGCCGCGATGTTTCGAGCCTTCAGGACCAGCGCGGCTGTCGTGTTCGCTACTGCTTTTGCCAGCGCCAACAGCATATCCTGTAACTCCCGATTGGTCTCGTTCTCCTCCCCGATCGTTGTCAATACCTGGTGCGATGCCTCGCCCACTCGCGATGCTGCGTTCAACAGATTTTGGCGTGGCTGTAAATTCAAAAATCAACGATTAGTCGAAACAATTCTTTTTTTTTTGTCCATTGGCATTTCATTTTTTGCCATTTTACGATTCAAATTCGTTTCTTTCACATTCGCGGGCCAATTGCTGAATTGGGAATTCGAACGGCACTCTCGGACTCGCGACTTTTCGGAAGTCTCTCGATTGCGATGTAAATATAACTTTATTTTCATGGATTCGTCCAACCGCGAATTCTAATTCCCAATAGCCAAAGCTTTTTTTCTCTATTCTCTCTCTCTTTCGCTCTCTCACTCTCCTTCTAGGAAGCGAACAGCGTTTGCCTGCTACAGCTTGTGCTTACGTATTGTCCGTAGAGTGTTGAAGTTATATAGAACGGCTGCAGCCAGTAAAAAAAAATCGTCAATATTTTATAACGCCTTGGATCAGATGCCATTGAAAAAAATGAGTCAGTACGCGTTTTTACGAGGATTCGTTAGACTCTGGAGTGTACAAACTATCCCGTTATGACGTTAAAAACGAACAAACGATTTCAATCTGAACTAATCGTTTTGAGGAAATGACTGACCGATTTTCAAAAGATGCATCAATAATGTTCAAAATAATAATGACTAGGTCAGATGAAGCTGACCTAGTAATTGAAAGATGAAGCTTCGGAGACGAGTACAAGTAGGCAAAAAGTCCCAAATCCAATAATCGCGCTAAAACAACGTTTGAGATAAGAAAATACTCGGATAACGTCCGGAGGATCGTAACGTTTGGCAGAAACGCGGAGAGCGAGTAATTTCACGAAACTCATTCGAGGGATCGAACGCGAAACGTGAATTTTGGAAAAAAAGATACGATATTCAGAAAAACGATTAATAATGAGACTCGCCTCTTTGGTTTCGGGTTCGGTCGCTTTCAGAAGGTCGGAGAAAGCGGTGCACAATTTTCTCGCGGCATCGAGGAGTCTCAAGCCGGATGTGTCGTCCTCCATCAAGGCGGCTATCATTCTAACGCCTTTCGTCATTTCCGGAAGGTTCGTGGCGATCGTCGTGATGGCGGCTCCAACGGCGGTATGATCAACGTCGTCCGCGGGGCCGGAAGTAAGGGTTACGACTTGGGCCGTAGCCGCGTTCATCTCGGCTATCTGAGAACCGACGTTTTGCTTGTGCGTGTCCATCGTCTGCTCGATCCACCGCAACGAGGCCGGATCGCTTCCGAGCTCGGGGAGTTGCGCTTTCGAGGTCAGCTCGACCTCGGACATGTGAATGATCTCGTGTCCGGCCGTTATCCTTGACAGCAACGCTCTCTGTGGCTCCGTCAGCACCGACGTCACTTTCGTCTGTTGCACCTGCGAGTTTTTCAGTTTTTCATAAATCCGTTTGCAAGTCAACTTTGTACGGTCAAACCAACGTCGCGAGAATATTCGGTTCCGGAAATCGACGATATTTTAGGTTTCGATCGCTGCATTTAAGTGGACTATCCAATTCGTTTGGATTTATTGGGGATCTTTAAACGAGCGGTAAGATTCTTCAAGTGTAAGTTTTCTGAGAATTTTTGGTAACTTTTGACTTATTCGAAAGCTTGAAAAAATCACGACTACGGTGTATGAATTTTTCATATTGTTTTTTGCCAATGTATCCAAATATTCCAAGTGATTACTGGAAATGTCGTTTGCAGTGATTTTTATAGTGAAAACATTTAGAAAACTCGTCATCGAAACTACAATTATTGATAATTATCAAATTTCAAATATATATATATATATATATCGGTTTGTATAAATACGTATGTATAATGATAGAATTGCATCGATTGATTCGAGTGCGTACGCGTGACGAGTACTCGCAGCGATTCTCGTTGAAAAGTTTCGACTTTTCCACTTCCGTTGAATTGTTACGAACTACGGTGGAATATACCGCGCCAGTTATTGAGTGATTTTCAGGCAATTCATTTATTATTTTTTTCGCTCTGATGAATCCACGTTAACAAGTTGATTATCGAGTGCTCGTTAAAAACGCGTTTCAACGTGAGACAGGTTCGACAATGAAAAACTTTATTTGTACGATTGTGATTATTGGGTGATTGAAACGCATAATATTTCGCACGATTTCCGGTCTCTCGACGAATAATGAATGATGAGTAACGCGTACTCGAGTTCAATGACGTTTTATTTATTCGTTCATATTTTTTTCGTTTCATTTTGCTATTCGAAGTTCGGTCGTTTCGTGAAAAAAAAAGTCGTGCACCGCGGAAAAGAAAATCGTGAACGAGACAAAGCGGAATTTCGTTTGGTTTCTTGTCAATTTGTACCTACTCTGTGTCCGCAATAGAAGGCGCCTAGCATGAAAACAAAATTCGATAATTCGTCAATTATTTGGTAAATTCTCGTTGTTCATAAGAATTTCGTGCTCAAAGCGTAAGACACTCGGTGAGATTACGACACACAAAAGTGAGTGAAAGTCCAGGAGATAATTTTTTTTCGTTTTCTTTTCTTTTGGTCAACAAACGTCACGTTTGGGACGCCGAAAACTACGATTCCATGAATATACTTCGGATCATGGCTATGATAAAGAATTTCATCTTTTTTCTTCTTTTGTACATTCTTACCATTGGTGGCGCGTGCGCGATGTTGACCTGTCCACTGACCGTTGTATATTGCGCTCCACCCATGTGTCCAGTCCCGTACGGTCTTGCTCCTACAAATCATGCAGTCTAGCCTAATAATAGCAACTTCGAAAAATTTACAATTTTATGTACACCGTTGTGCTTTTGGCTTTTTTTTTCTCGGCGACGACAAATCTGCCACAGCTTCGACTCGATCACACTCTCGTTCCACTGAAACCTCCGTTTATTCGTTTATCCATGTTTTTTTTCTTTTTTCCTTTTTGAACATCGAAAGCCAATTTTTGTTTGGATATGCGAAACGACAACGAGAATTAGAGGCGTTTAGGATTCAAGTGATAACAAAACTCGTCGGGCGTGGCACGTCGGACCGAGAAATGACGTTTTTGCTTGGAACTCGCGAAGAAACTCGTACGTCAATCGAAATCGAAATGTCAAACCAAAACTTTCGTTCGGGTTTCAGTCGTTTGCATCGCATCGGAGCTTCAAACAGAATCGGAGAAATTCGTGAAACGTGTTATTTTTTAAATCAAGGTTGGTAGAAGGTTAAAAGGTTCATTAGAAGCCCCGATCGACTCGAATTCGTAAAACATCTCCGTCGGTCCGTCGGTACACAACGCGACGTTTGGGCTTCGAAAGGAATAAATCTACGCGATCTCTCGCTGTGTATGTACATTCGAGCGCATCGAGAAGTGCGCTCGCGGAAGCCCGTTCCTTTTCATCGTCGAATCGCCAGTGACAGAGTATCGAGAATTGATCAAATCGAGGATCGAAAAGTGCTCACCGTCACCACCGGTTCTCATCACAGCTGGTATCGCGACGGAAACCGCTTCGACGTTTCCCTTGCCCACGTTGCTCGTCTCGTGTTGCATTATCGTCGCTCTGAAAAATAAAATTGTAACTAAGAGGAAACGAGAAACGAACGCGAAGCGAGTAATTCTCGCATACTTGTAACGCTGCATTCGAAAAAATGCCTCCATGTTTGACGAGCGCGAAGCAAGACTGAGGGGAAAAGATGGCTCGGTATCGCTCCGTTGATATCGAAATTCGCGACTTCTCTTAATCGTTCTAATTACGGGCGTTAATTTGAGACCCGAGAAACGTAACGTAGATTGAACAGAATGGTAGAAGTGGCGAGGGATCGAATCCGAATTAAAGATGAATAATCCTAGATTTTCCTTTCGTCGAGATGGGATCTCTATGATCGATGAATGAAGATTGGTTATCGAACTTTCCCTTGCCTCATTTTAGAATCTTTGGAATTACCATGACATATTTATTTTCCATATCGTTTGTTGCCATTGCTCCAAACATTGAGAATGATTCTTGGCAATTAACTTGACGAAAATAATGTTTGTGAAAATAAAAGTATTTTAATAAACAGTAATGAATAATAAATTATAAACTCTGGCTTATTAAGTTTGGTTTAAGTTAATTTTCTGGATATCTTTACTTTTGTTTCGATTTCTGTAAACTCGTTTCGCCAAAAACTGCCATTATTTTTATTTTAGCCAGAGCTTGTAGAAATTCATTGTGGGAACGTTTTGGGTAAGAATAAATAAAATTAGAAAATTCAAGTAAAAAAGAATTGACTTTGAAAAATCGGAAAGGATGGAGTAATGGTGCTTTGCACAAGGGAATTTCCCCAAAAATGGTGGTTTCGTGAGTTTAACGATTGATGGAAGAAAACTTGGGGGACTCACTTGAGTGGCGATACGCTGTCTTCGACCATAGTCGAGCCCTCGTCGCCTTCGATTCCGAAGTGATCCTTGGCTTTTTGTTTTTTGAGTATGATGTCGATGTAGCCGGCGATGAGTTGAAGGATTTGCTCGGCTTCGGTCGTTTGTACGCTGTAGTACTGATCGGAATAATCGCCAAAGTCAAGGGTGAATGTATTCGGAGAAGCTCCCCATCTTCGGACGGTCGTCAGTGGCCAAGTCTTCAATATTTCTTTCGTTCTCTCGTCGAGTCGCAGCACCGAGTCCTTCGTCACTCCCAGGAGACGAGGCACCAGTTTATTCTTCCCGACCATTTTCTCTTTTACGAGGAAAAATGTGACCCCGTATGTGCTCAGGGAACGCGCCGTTTTCGTGTACAATACTTTCGCGTCGAGTTCTGAGAGACCGACGTGCTTCTTGTGCTCCGCGAATACTTTCTTCTCGATTCCCTTTACCTTCAGGTACGACTGAGGTAAAAACTCCTTTAAGCTGTTGCCAATGAAAAAGTCAAGTATTAGAACGGGTTTCGGTCTCATTGATTGAATAAATGCGAGAAGAAAGGAAGAGATCTTCGGCCTCACGAGGATTTTCAATTACTTTCAAATTTGCATCCTACCAACGGAAATGTCTTTTTTTATTAAAAATGTTGTGTATATATATATATATATATAAATCAATTAATGTGCATTACGCATTTGAATAATTCTTTTGCTATTTTGTTCTCAATATTGGGGTGGTAGGGAAAAAAGGAAAAACCCAAAGAAACAGCCGAAAAACAAAAAAAATATAAATTGGTTATTTTGCGTGAGAATTTATCGATATTGTCGATCTCGAATAATCGGAGTTAGAAGTTTGATTAAAATTAGTAACCTGTCCCAAAGAGATTGCAATAAAATCAATTTTAGACCGTAAGAAAGTTCATCCTGATCAGCTAGTTTTCTATCAGAATATCAGAATCACAATAAAAATAATTCCCGAAATTCGTACCTTTTTTCATGCTTCTGAACGGTCAAGACCTCGAGGGCGAAAAATGTGAAAAAAAACGAGTTGAACCCATAGAAATAAAAATGCGAAAAAATAGATTTTGGTGAAAGGTAACGACGCGAATTTCCGAATGGTATTAACGGATTTTAAATAAGACTCGAGCCGATGAAAATTAGTGACAAGCCTGCTCCCGCCGGAAGTACGTACTCGAGGAATCCGGGTTTATGTTTGTCCTCCTTGTAGTCGCCGAACTGTATTTGGCATTGAATGCCGGCGAATGTGCACGCTTTCTCTTGGGTAACCGGATGTGTACCGTCGAGTATGGCGTCGCGAGCTTGAACGTACAGCAACGAGAGTTGAACGGGGTCACGGCTGTCGATGTTTTGATCCGAGAAGAAATATTTGCGGCGAAGAAGTACAGTCTCGGATTCGTCGATTCCCTGTTCGCGGAGAGTCTTTGATGGATCTATCCAATTCACTGAAACCACCAAAAAAAGCCCGGTATTCCGAAAAAATCGTTTTCCAACAAACAAAAACCCCACAAACAGGGAGAAGAAAAAAAAAAATAAAAAAAAAAAAACAGACTTACCTTCGTCGTCCGTTTTCAGTTTCTTTCTCAGCTGATCCATTTTCGCATCTCTCTCGCCCTTTTCCTCCTTGCGTCGTTTGAGGGTGAGAGTGCCGAAGTTTCCGGGCTTTTGATTTTCCGTTTCCTCGTCGAAGAAGTCACGCACGAGGGAGTACTCGTCGTGATTCGTAATACCGATTTTCGTGCATATCACGACCATGAGATTAGCCACCGGTTGACTATCGTCGACCAGCAGCGTCTTTAATGTACCGTCCAACATTCTCACTCGCAGGGTACGCAATTTACGGCGATATTCCAACAAATCGCCATTCCTCAATATGTAGTAATCGAGATTACGACCCGGCTCGAGCCAGACGCCCTTTTTTATGTCCTCGTCGGCCAAAAACAGCCCGTAATCTTTCGCTGTTGAAAAAAAAACATGAAAAATTAATCATAATAATAATAATAGTATTAATAATAATAGAAATGTGAAAATAGTAATATTGACAATAAAAATAATAATCATGATGATGATGACGATGGAATTAATTGTTGAATGATAACTCGAACAATAATTGGAGTTTGAGAGTATCGAGAGGGCTATTAAGGGGTTATATCGAGTTGGAAAGAATGATGAATCTGTCATAATCTCGAAAAAGTTAAGATTTGAGATTTTGATAAAATGCAAACGAAAAAAAGCACAGTTTCGTTTATTCGGTTGAAACGAGGACATATAACCCCTTAATGCTGCGAAAAAGAGGATTATCACTGAAAGTACTCACGTTGGCCCATGTTAGTCGCCTCGGCGAGTTTTTCCCTGATGATCCGGCACGCATCGTACACCGATGTGCTGGGATCGAACTGCATCATCTTGGTCGCATTTTTCTCCGGTATGGAGATACGAAGTGAGAGAGTAGCCATTGCGAATACCGAGGGTGATCTTCTGCGCGAGCGAAAGCCTCCAGAGTCACTCGACTGCAAATAATCGGACATTCAACGATCAGCCAATCAATTGTACGAACCTAATAGAACGACTATTCGCAAAGTCGAACAAATTCAAGATGGCGGCTTTGCAAATAAACCCAAAAAGCGAAAGGGAGGGAAAAATGTCTCGTGAGTTTCTTCGAGAGATATGGCGAATGGATGAACGAGTAATGAGGCCTCTTCGCGGATAGGAGCAACAGGTGGACGTCACGAAATTCAGGATACGCAAAATTGTCTCCTCACAATGTCAAAGTTCGCCAATACATTTTCCGCAATTTTCATTTTCCTCGATAAATCGAAATATTCGTTTTCATCACGATTTAAATATGAAATAATTGAAAAATTGTTACTTTCACGTATCGATAAAACGCACCATTTCACTACAAAAAATTTTTATTGAAATGGTGTGTATTTTTTTTTCAATAAAACAATTTTTTTTTATTGAAATGGTGCGTATTTTTTTCAATAAACAAATTTTTTTATTGAAAAACTGCGTTTGTTCGGATTTATTATTGTCACTAAAGTTTTTCGCCTTTCAACGTTGATGATCCGATTAAATTTAGTGATTTGTCCCGTTGCGTGCTTTGTACCGAATAGCCACGAAAAACTGTCGGGCTAAACAAACAATTCGAATATTCCAATTAAAAAAGAAAAGTGCACGAAAAGGGGGGACGAAATATGAAATCGTTCGATTCTCGAAGGTGAAAAAGTAATGCACTCTGTATTTCCGCTTTTCTCCATTTTTGTTATCGATTAAAAAAAATTAAGTAAAAGTTATCGGACATATCTTTGTTCCCGAGCCTTTTGTTTCTCTCTTTCTCTCGATTTCCTCGATTTGGTGTTCGATCCACTGAGATAGTAATACTGTGAAAGTTCGAGAATTGACGAGGTAGAATAATACAGAGAAAGAGAGAGATGATGATGATGATGATTTAATTTATTATGCCATAGTCTTAGACTTTCGGGCAAAAAAGAGGTAACGAAAATATCGTAGAAACTTAAACATAACTTAAAATTAATATACACGAAAAAAATAATAATTATTATAATGACAAAAATAATAACAATAATAATGATAACGAAAATAATAACCAGAATAGCGGTGATAATAATAAAAATAATAATAATTAAGAGATAAGAGAGAGATAATAAGAGAGAGAGATGATGATGATGATGATGATGATGATGATGATGATAGATTTTATTAAGCCCCAGTAAAAAAACTTTCGTGAAAATAAAGGGATTAACGAAAAATATTAAAAAAATGAAATTTAACAAAAAATGAATAACAAAACAGAACATAACCCAACATAACAAAAGTCAGTAAAGTTTTAAACAAATAAAAAAACTAAAAAACCGAACAACTGAAGTCGCGCGATTTTATAAACTAAAGGAATCAAATTAAATCTAAATGAATTCTAATAAAATTTAGATGAATTCTAATTGAATTCTGAATGAATTCTAACGTATCCTAAATGAAAAAAATAAAAGAGAGCGAGAGAGGAAAGAGAAAGAGAGAGTGCGACTATCAACGCCAATGCGAAATGTGCGGGTAGGCGAGGGGTGGACATTCACCCTTACGGAAGGTTGCCAAGCAACCCCTGTCTCTGACTGTGTCAAACTGAACCGCGAGTACAATACTCCATCCCTCCTCCGCCCTATCATCCTCACTCGTCGTTTCATCTCTATACATCACATCGTCAATGCCCATCACCTCATCTTTCTCTTCTTACCAACCGGGGATCCTCGTGTGATTCTCGTGCGATTCTCAGCCACGCAATAATATTATTCCCCGGGTAAAACGAGACTAAATTTATATATGTGTATATATATATATATATATATTTCGCTCCACATTTTCCGTTCGATTAATTACGTGTCGCACGTTGATTTTTTTTTTCGTCGCTCATCGTGCAAATAATTGGATAATTAACTGTTAACTAACGATGCAAATGTTTTTCCATAAACATTTTTCATACATTGTTTTTAACAATTGTCGCAACGCACAAAAATAAAAAAATTCATACTTCAAACAATCTTCTGTTACTAGAGAAAACTGGGATTAAAGAGCAACGTTAGTTTTTTTCTTTTTTCATCAATTATTTACTGTAAAGATGTATTATTATTTTTGTTTGGATAATCTTAAAGAAAAATTTGCAAATTTGTTTGTTGGTTGAAACTCGATGAAGAAAATTATTTATTTATTTTATGTCTATTGGAAAACCTTTTTTTATCAAATCAATTTATTTATGATCTAATAAATTATCAAATTGTTTGGGTTCATTTTGCAAAGTCTTGGTTGGACGGAAAACTAAAAAAAAATCGTAAACGCGTTCCGAAATTTTTTGAAAAATTAATCGCATAGAGAAAAGCAGTATTTTTTCGATTTCCAACATTTTTATCCTTACATCTAACCTATATAACCCACCGAAATAATTTTAAGGATTCTCATCGATCAATCGAATTATGCAATTTTCGTGCATCGAAATCTACAAATTTCAATACGGAATGTATAATTTTCGACATTTACGAAAACAAGTGAATAAAGAAATTTCGTTGGGTTCGAACGATGCGAACTTCATCAAGCCTTATCGTCTTTTATTTTTGCTCGTAACCCGATTTAACGACTGCTAAATTAAGTGGAGTAATAATTGATCCACGGTGCAAGAATGAACTCCCGTCCTGTGAAAATGAGTTATAGAATTGTCGAATGAAAATTATTATTGTTATTACCTCCTAACGACCAGTGTAAGTGACAAGAACGGAACGATGATCGTGAGTACACGTCGGGGGGAAAAAACGAATTTACGACCACTGCAGAATTCGAGAAGGAGAAAGAGCAACGGGCGAAAGTCCCGTGGGACAAACCCGAGTGGCCTTTTGACAAACGGCAAAGGGGATGAAAAACTGTTTTCCCTGCAGAATTGAAGGAAAGGAGGAAAGAAAGGAATAAAAAGAGAAAGCGATAGAGAAAGACGGAGAGAGAGATTGATTGATATATTTTATTATGCCCTAGCAGATTTTCGGGGAAAACTAAATGAACATAAAAATAAATAATACAATAATAATACAATAAAAAAAACAAAATAAAAAAATTAAATCAAATAATGAAATAAAGAAATAGTAAAAGATAGAAATTAAAATAAACAGAACTTAAACCTAAACTAAAAGTTGAATAAACCAGAAAAGTTCTGGTTTATTTCACTTTAAGTTTAGAAATCGAAATTTAATAAATTGATTTATAATTATATATATATAATAAATTATTATTAATAACTATTATATATAATAAATTTAATAAATTTATTTAAGAAATAGATTGAATAAGATTTAAACTGAACTGAACTAAACTATACCGAAGTAAATGCCGTAAATAAATAAGTAGATGTATATCTACGAGCCAATGTGTAAAAAGCGAAATAAATAAATTGAGAGAGAGAGAGAGAGAGAGAGAGAGAGAGAGATATGAAAAATCGAGAAAAAAGTGACACCCGGACCGCGACGCGGGGTAAAATGAGCCGGAAGTTGTGGTCTCTGGGATCTTGATAGGACGAGTGCAAAAGCGCGTAATATTTTGGCGGCAAATTTATATTGCGTTGAATTCAATTCGAGGACTCAAGGCATATACTGAGACCCGTTCAATTCTTCGCTTACTTTTTCTACCACTTTTCTTTATCCTTTTTTATCATCGTGGATTTTTCATTGGTCGATCCAAAGTTTCTACGATTATTCGAATACGAAAAAAAAAAAAATCGAAGTGCGCGAGAGCGACAGTCGAATGTAAAATTCATCGACTTCACGGCGAGTGAATTGAGCTAATGTAATTTCAAGCTCAAAAATGGGCTATTAACGAGTATTTCTTTTTTTTCAATTTTTTTTTTGGCCTGTGAGTGATGCCAGGCTACCTTTAGACTCTCGATTAATCGAGGGCATTGATTGCTCTTACGGGCTCTCTCCGCTTTCTGCCTCCACCCCCCCCCCCCCTTTTCCTCTGTGCCAACCACGGTCACCCAACCCTCTTTTCGACGAAGATACGATTATGCACGCCCGATGGAACATCAGCCTGTCTAAGGGTTGACGCTCCACTCGGGTCCTCGTCGTCCTCCTTCTCCTCCCCCCACTCTTGCTCTCGTCGATCGTTTTTGCGCTTGGCCTGCGCTCATGTGGCGATTCACAACCAAAATCAACCCTCCGACTCTTGTACCAATCGATACCTACGAAAAGTGCCCTTTTAATTGAGGTGACGAAACAAATTTGGAAATAATAAATAATAGATTATTAATTGTTAATTTATAATGATTGCAAGTTAATTATTAATTGTTCATTATTCATATATTTCTTTGGCTGAAATAAATAAATGGTCTTATTTATTATTTATAATAAATAATCCCGGTAGTTTATTTATTTAGTATAATATATAATTTATTATTTATTGTTTATCATTTATTTATTTATTTATATTTATTTACAATATGTTCGTACGTAACGGTGATTTTATATTCATTCTGCGCTTTTAAATGAGTATACATTTTTTATTTACACAATTTCGTATCAATTTCAATTTAATTGAAATTACAAAAAAAAAAGAAATAATAAAATATTCAATAATTGAAATTTGTATAAACAAACGATTTTAATTGACAAGCAAAAATGCAACTCTCTCTCTTACTCTCCCTTATCCTCCCAAAGTTTTCCAAATTTTACTATTTTTCGTCGTATCTTCGAACAAACCCAAACGAAAATTCTTTTTACCTCATTTATATAAATAAATGAATGAAAATGTATTTTTTCTTCCAAACTAAGATATTCAGAAACGACTCTTCGATCTTTTTTTTCATTTCAAGTATTTTCTTTTATCGTCAGAATTTTACTGATTACCTTTTTTTTCTGTTTCTATTTTTTCTGCGCTTTTTTCACTCTTCTGATCGAGCACTAGAGCGGTCGATAATGAATTATCAAAAATAAAAATTCTATCGATGAGTGCGCGGTCGTAAATAATTTTGTCTGCGAGTACCTCGTGTTTGGATAAACAGCTGGTTCGTACAGTCGGCCAGGGGTGGTAAAAGGCGAAAGGGCAGAAAGGTTTGGGGGGGGGGGGGGCGAAATGAACCGGAAGTCCCGCGACAAATACTAGATTCGACTCCAACCGCCGTACATTCACCGATAAATTTTCAAAGTGCATGCATTTTGAAAATCCGAATTCCAAAAGAACGTAAAAAATTAATACTCGACGTACGTTTTGTGCAAATATCTTTTAACAATAGCAATGTAGAAAGATAAAAAAGAAATTATGAGAAAAAAATTAATGTGTTGTTTTAACGGGAATGAGAAAAATGTCAAATAGAATTTCGAAGAAAAAAAAACCGTTTCAACAGATTTCATATAACATAAAGGGAGGAATGAAAATATAAAATGTAAAGTTTAATTCGAGTAAATTTCAATCGAATTTTAAAATAATTTAGATACAACAACAATAAGAATAATCGAAGAAAATATTAAAAGTTCAACTATTCTCTAGGCTTTCTGAAATTTTTCTAAAAACCTATAACTGATTTTGAGTAAAGGAAAAAAAAAAAAACGTAAAATTGTTTACTTTCATCGATCGAAGGTTGATTATCTCTTGTTTGACATTTCGTCTACAAGGATAATTGAGAGGACGATTTTTATCGATATACGAATTAATAATTGACAAAAGCTTTTGATAAAGCAGGAACGACCTTTCCTGACTTCGGCAAAGCGATTTTTCGGTGTTTTGTTTTGCCACTCTTGTCTCGTTACCGAGTCGAGGATATACAGATACGAACGTTAATATACACACTCATGAAATATGCAATAGTCAGTTACCCAAGATCTCGTTATACCGGCTCGCCCTTCCGTTTCCCGTCGTCTCTTACGATGAAGACTCCTCGTGTACAAGTAATTGACTATACTGACGAAGCTGCAGCACGGATTGCCCCTCATTTTTATCCACCTCTCCCTCCCTTCCCCCCCCCCCCCTCCCTCTCTCTCTCGAAATGTTATTGGACGTCACTCAGTCTTGAATCAGTTTCCGAGGTGAAGAAGTTTTCGCAAGCTCCAGAGCAGCGACGACTTTTTTTGTCACACTTTTTAAAAACGCTTATTATTTATATTTGATTGCATGAAAAAAATCCTTAAATTGTTGTATTTATTTCAAATCGACCATCGATTTTACGTTATCGATGTTTAGCTTTTATTTCGATGGAATTGTTATTAAAAAACAAACCAAAAAAAAAAAGAAAACAAAGAAGAATAACAATTCTCACGCGATACGGGAGTTCGAATCGAAATATTCAATTTCCCGTTTCGATAAGTTCTCGAAGAGCTCGATCGAGTCAGGAGACTCGATAAGAAAATTTTTCAATGTCGACCGACATTTGTCAAATTTAATCGATCGGTTCGACGACACCCGATCACGTTTATTCGGTTTCGAAGACCGGAAATATTCGCGACACGCCGAGAAAGGACGAGAGAGAGACAAAGCGAGAAAAATAAAGAGACAGAGAGAGAGAGAGAGAGAGAAAGGGAGAGCAAGGGAAAAACTGTTTTCTCCGGATCCTTCGCGTTCGAGGACCGGAGCGTTACTGGACGAAGGGTGGCCGAAATCTCGGGGAGCCACCCGATGATTTTGGGGGTTGCGCGCGATCTTCGGGGGTGGGGGGTGTGCAGCTCGTTTGGGGTGAGTTTGGGGTGGGGGGACGGTGCCAAGCTCAGCAGAGCTGGAGAGAAATAAGAGAGAGTCTTGATGGCGGGGGTGAAGAGATCGCGAGAGAGAAAGAGAGAGAGAGAGAGAGAGAGGGTGAATGAGGGGTGGGGGAAAAGGGGATCAGAAAATCTCGCCGGCTAGCTCCTGCGCGTTAGTGCCCCAGTAACACACCCCCGAGAATCTACGGTTGGCTACGAACAACCCTCGAGAAATTGTGCAAGAACGTTTGGCCAAAAAAAAATTTTTTTTTTTTTCGTTTCCCTCTAATATTATTTTTCTCTTTAACAATAACAATACAGGGAACGAAAATCGTGAAAAGTCATTTCGCGAACTCGCTGTATCCAAAGGAAGAAAACAATACAATTATATTTTTTAACATCGTGTGTGTGTTTTTTTTTTTAATTTTAAATGATAAAATTATTGTTCTCATATCGCGACGAGGAAACGCACAAAAGTTTCCGAAATTCAGTAGTGATAAATGATACGCAGTGCTCGAACCATTGTTCGAGTGGAAAAACCTTAAAATCTCCTCTAAATTCAACTTCGACCTTGAATAACTTTCGAAAATGGAGATTTTTCAGGAAACACCGAAGGAACTCTTTTACAGAGCGTTCGATTCTCCGTTTAAATACTTCCGGACATTCTTCGACGATTGTAAAATTTCAAAGTAGCGAGAAAAACTTTATCTGCGTTGCTAAGCGCGGGTAATAGAAAAATGCGATGCAAACTCTTTAAACATAAATATCGAGGGCTCTTGTATCACCCAACTGTAACAACTGACTAGATCAATGTGAAATAAAACTAGTCGATTTTTTTATTCACCCACCCTATAGTGTATACAATTGAAATCGGTTATAACGACATTGAAGAGGTCACGCATAATGAGCGTTGTAGCGCGACGTCGTTATAAGCGACACGTCGCTCGACCCGAGGTCGTTATAACCGATATGCCACTTTATCCGGCGTCGTTATAAACGACATTTCGATCATCGTGATGTCGTTATAAGCGATCGGTCGCTCTACCCATCGTCGTTATAAGCGATATGTCGTACTAGCCGACGTCGTTATAAACGATATTTTTATTAAACGGGCATTCGCTAAGGAAATCAGCAGGTCGTGTTTCGTCGTTATATCCGATACATCGTTTTACCGACTGTCGTTGTAAGCGATATTTCGTACCGGCTCACGTCGGTATAAGCGATATGTCGCTCTGACGTCGTTATAAACGATATTTTCATTAAACGGGCATTCGTTATGGAACTCTGCGCGTCGTGTTTCGTCGTTATATCCGATACATCGTTTTACAGACTGTCGTTATAAGCGGTTTTGGTTCGAGCAGCAAAAAGAGTGGTTTGGTAATCTCACAAATAGAGGCGACCGATTGATGACCCGAGCGATGTTGGTAATAACGGTCCAACGTCCGAATAGTCCGAGTAGGACTATTCGGAATCTCGAATTTTCGCGTCCGCTCGGCGTTATCGCGTATAAACGAGGAGAAGGAGAGGAGGGAAAAAAACGGAAGCGAAGACGACGAGGGGGATGAATTTTGGGGGTGGGAGTAACGACGACGATTGGGGTCGACGAACGGAGTTTGGGTTGGAACGAGACAAATTTATGCCACGATACTTATGGTATCCGATTGCAGTCAGGAAACCCGGAATTAGCGATTGAAATCGCCAACCGGCAATCAAACCCTCGATTATCAACGAAGGGACAACCCCTCACGACAAAGCGTCCAATTGAGGACTGTCTACCCTCGTTATTCACGAGCCACCAATTATTCACGCATTCTAAACACAATTATCTAACTTGTGATAAAAACAGAAAAAAAAAAACGATTTTTCGATCGACGATAAAAGAAACGACGAAACGGACGAGCACTAAAAAAACTACGTGCACTACGGTACGAACGAAAAGTAAACAAAACGAAATCTACGGTTAATAATAAATTCTCGATTTTCCAGTTTTATTAAAAAATTTGTTTTCTATTTTTTTCTTACTCACCCCTTCATGATGCTCTCGGCCACTCTTGCTCGTACGTACGCGTTTGCTTTACATAAACGAACCTCCGAACTCGAAAGTCCTACGCGGTATACTTGTAACAGGACGGAATCGCGATCTTATCACAAAGATTTTAATCACAACGACTCGTATTTTATTTTTGTATTAAATTTGTTTTTCTTTTTTTTTTCGTTTTTTTTAAGAATACTCGTTTTCTTTCTTTTTCTTTTTTCAAGCGCTTTTGGCGACGAGCCAGGTGAAGAGGGATCCGTTGACGGTGGGGGTTGAAAAGACCGAGGGGTTGAAACGCTCGATTTTTTTCGAAGGCACGAGGGTGGTGAGGGACGGCGGAATTCTCTCGACTCGAGTCGACGATTGCTACTCATTGAATTGTCAAAGGCTACAGCGTGATCGAAAAAAAAGCGAATGGTAAAAAAGACAGAGAGAGAGAGAGAGAGAGAGAGAGAGAGAGAGAGATAGAGATAAAAGAAGAAAAAGTAAAATAGATCGAAAAAGAAAAAAAAAGAGGGAGGATGGAGGTCAAAAAAGAGGTTAAGAGTAAAGACTCGTGCGAGAAAAAAAAAGTTATCAAAATCGATCGACTACACGAAATATAAGCTCGAAAGGGCGCGACAAAAGTTAAGGCGAGTTTCGGCGCGTTAATAGTGGACGGCACGTTGGTAGTTATGTTAAGGCACTTCGTAGACGTTTTAGGAGCGACAACCGAGGAGAAGAAAAAAAAAAAAAAAAAAACCAAAAATAAAACGAAAACTTGAAAAAAACGAAGAAAAAAAAAAAACGATTTCGTTCGCGTCGTTTACGATCGTGAATGAAGAGTATGGAGACAGATAGGAATTGAGAAGAAACAACCGGAGAACAAAACTCGTTGTTCCGTGTTCAACCGTAACTTGGTTTCGTATACAAGGTTGACTGGGCCGGTTTTTTTGTTCCAAAGTTGGATGAAAGGGAATTCTGCGTTAGCTCGGGATCAGGGGGTTAAGAGTCGAAGGGGAACGATCGCGAAGGGTCGAGAATGGAGAGAGCGAGGATGTTACCCCGGCGGCTGTCGCCAAAGAAGTGATGCGTCTGTGGCCTAGCGCCCGCCACCCGGACGATTTACAATTCCGTAAGTTGCGCACGCACTCCAACCCCCATTGGTGGCATACCAAATACCCTACGCTCCTAAGAATAGTCATTCCGTATCCTGCATCCTCAACCCCCTCCCCTCCTCTGAACCCTGCACCGCTACTTTTCCACCCTTCAATCCGTTGCGTACTATCCACCACTCCGTTATTCTCTCCTTCTCTCTCGTTCTTGCCCCACCACGGACCCACGTGTCCTCTTGAAAATTCTTTTTCAAAGAAAGTTATAACAATCATAATAATAATAACCACAACGTTATAGTTTTTTTTATTATTGTTCACTTGTTATCGATTATTATTCATTTTTATCATTATTCATATTTATCAATAATATTATTCAGTATTGTTTTTTAATTAAAAAAAATAGAGGTATCATTTATTGAATAATAATAACAATGATATTTTTCTTCTCTCTTAAATCAATAGATAATTTAATTGTTATTATTTTCCTAATAATATTATTAATGAAATTATTTTTTAGTTATAATAATAATAAATTCATGGCATTGATAGTAATAATGTTTTTCTACTTTTTTAAATCAATAATCATTTTTCCCCTTTGATAATAATAATATAATAATATAATAATAATAATAATTATTATTATTATTAAGGTAGGTGAATTTTTCCTACAGCAATACTTGATTAGATTATTCTTGACTTATTATCGATTATTATTCATTGTTATCATTATTCATATTTATCAATAATACTAGCTGCTGCCTGTAACGTCGTCTGCGTCGTTAGATTACACGTTGTTACAGAATGCATTGAAGAAATAAAGGTTCACTGCTCGTTCCCCGTAGGTGATAGCGTGATAATATGTAG
Organism: Ophioninae sp. B BG-2022a; assembly: GCA_030522765.1. Classification (NCBI taxonomy): domain Eukaryota; kingdom Metazoa; phylum Arthropoda; class Insecta; order Hymenoptera; family Ichneumonidae; species Ophioninae sp. B BG-2022a. The sequence continues at coordinate 5,459 of JAPYZJ010001071.1, read as the reverse complement.
CCTATATGTTGATCCGAATTCGTAATAATATTGGTGCCAAATTTGAAGTAATTCCATGCAGTACTTTTTAAGTTTGTCACGGACATACATACGGACAGACAAAAATTCGAAAAACTTTATTTTTGGCTTCGGTATAGATCGTAGATCACGCCCCAAGTATTATTTTAAAAAAATATTCAATGTACAGTTTTGACTTTCCTACCATTTTATTATATCACGATAATAATTAAATAATTAATATTATTCAGTATTGTTTTTTAATAAAAAAAAGTAAAGGTATTATTTATTGAATAATAATAATAATGACATTTTTGTTCTATCTTCAAGCTATAATTATTTTTTCATTGTTATTATTTTGCCAATAATATTATTATTAATGAAAGTATTATTTTTTAGTTATAATAATAAGAAATTCATCGCATTGATAGTAATAATGTTTTTCTACTTTTTTAATTCAATAATCATTCTTCCCCTTTGAAAATAATAATAATAATAATTATTATTATATTATTAATAAATATAATAATAATAATTATTATTATTAAGGTAGGTGAATGTTTTCTACAGCAAGCTGAGAAAGAGCATTCTCCATGACAATAAAATTTCCCACAATAATAATACCAATTAACAACGATAAATATTGCCAATGACGATAACAACAATAATGTAATTTTTAAAACGTTCGGCCGAGATGTCTTCGAGAACGGGGATGTTTGGGAGTGAAAAAGAGCCTCGAAGTGAAATGCCATTGAGATCGTCGTATTATCGTTATCGAAGAAAAAAAACGTTGTTTCAATGTTTCACATGACGCCCGAGACAACAAAACGTTCAATTTGAAATCAGCGAATACAAATAGTTCAAAAAATTGTTTTTTATATAATAATAACTTTAACCGTCAATTCGTAATTCATTTAATCGCGAGACACATTTTTTTTTTTCTCCAGACGTTGATAGTGTCAGCATGGAGGAAACGAGCGCAGCATCATCAAGTTGGATCATTGAAAATTGCCGTTTCGCTGCGGGGTACGAGGGGATTTTTCTTACCACCGTTGGGGTGCATCAGAATCGGTCAGGTCCACCCCCGTTGCGACGCGATCACGGAATTCCGCGCACGCAAGGTGAAAAAGAAGTTTCTCTCGTAAATCGACGAAGAAAAAAATCAAAAGAGGCAAAAAAAAGGGGAAAAAAAAACGTGGAGGAAAAAAAAGATTTTCCCGTTGACGAGGCGACCAAGGAGGACTCGTCCGGGGGAGAACGGAGACGAGGGGATGATAATGCGAGTACGCAGCAAGGGGTGGACCGATGACACGGGGCGACGCACGTACACTCACTCGGAGGGCCACCCTCGCACCACTGGGGGTGAATTGAGATGTACAGGCAATTTATGCAACGGCACTCTTTCGTCCGGAAGTTAAGGGGTTGTTTTTTTCTTTCTTCCTCTCCTTGGACACAGTCATCTCCACTATCGGGGACGAAAAGGACGATCCCTCGTAAGGTGAAGGGCGCTCCGTTCGAGATTTGCCCGTTGGGGGTGAAATCGAACGGGAGATCGAAAACGAACACTTTCCTACGATTTTCGTCAAATTCCCGCAGCGAGCTTCGAATCTCCACGTGAAATCGTCGTACCTGTGTCAACTTCAAATCCGAGATATCTCCGTATGTACCTAATTTTTTGTTGTTTTTCAACTTCCATAATGATTTTAAAGGATTTCGAAAGATTTCGAAAGATTTCGAAAGATTCCGCATAATTTCGTTCGTTGTTCGGTCGTACTCAATTTATTTCGTTAATTTCGTTTGTAATAAATCAGAAACAAAAATACAAAAAAATTTTGCTAGAGAAATCGGTATCCCCCTTTCTGGAAACGATCGAATTTCGCGAAGTGCTTTTCGCTCGAAATCGCTCGTTATAAAATTATCGTTGATCGTAGTGACATTACTTTTCGATTGTCCCATCGCTTTTCGTAAAATCGAGATCGGTATTGATTTTTCGAAAAAAAATCGGTAAATTACTTTTAATTAACAATTCTGAACAATTTTTCAAAATTTTTTTTTCATGTAATCGGTCCTTTGGAGTAATCTATTCTGAATGAAGCGAAAAGGGAATCGAATTCTGTCGTCTTTTTCAGAACGTTTTTTTTTTTGGTCTTGACGCTTGTTGGGGGGAGGGTACAAAAAAATTGCAAATCTTTGGCCCGCATTTCTGGCGCAATTTATTGGGACGATGCGATTTATTGCGTCAATCGTGTTCCTCGATCGTTCGAGGGACGCCGAAAAGAGTCGGGGGGTTTCCCCCAGATACGTTGGATAAGAAAGGTACAAATACGTGAAATCGTAAGTGAATTTTTTTCAGATGTTTTTTTAACGTCAATACTTTTCCACACTGTGATAAATGTTTGGGTTTGTTTTTTAATTTTATTTTTTCTTATAATCAGCATCTTGAACAACGTTGTTCGTTTCGGGCTGAGTTTGAACGAGTGAGGAAAAATTGTGGAGCCAAAAAACGGTAATCGGGATACCGCGATGAAGTCCCGAGGGTTCTAATGGACCGAACAATTAAATGGACTGAGAAGTTCAATGTTGATGGAGAAGAGAGGGAGGGGGAAGACGAGAGTGCTCATCGCGCCAATGGAAACGATTCAGACGGTTTGGCGCCAGTTTGAAGTGCGATAACTACCCCCACCCCAACCCCCTCACCCTTCATTACTTTCTCTTCGATTCAAACGAAAATGCCTTTTTGGCCAATTTTCTTTCGGGAAAAAAATGGAAAGTAAAACAAAATTGATATATTTTCTGTTTTACACGAAAGAATGAAAATTGAGTTTTTTTTGTCAAACTACTCGAACGTTTTCGGCAATCGAAAAAAAAAGATATTTTATTTTTTAACTTTCAAGTTTACGATAAATTTTTTTTTAATTAATTTTTTTTCGGCGAAATAAGAAATACAAGAAAATATGGATACCTACATTTTTCGTAGGTACGAAAAAAAAAAAATGTTTTTTTTGTCAAACTACTAGAACGTTTTCGGTAATCGAAAACGTTTTTTTTTTACTTTCAATTTTACGGTTGTTGGATCGTCGGTTGGTTGGAAAGAAAACGAAAACGAGACGACAATTTTGACCTTTGCTCAAGGGCTCATCCGCAAAAAAGTCCCAATCAAACCCAAACAAATCCAAATAATTTTGCTCTTCGCTCAATGGCTCATCCGCGAAAAATACCTTTTACCATATTTCGTTAATTTTTTAAGAAAAGTCACGTGAATTTTGTCGTCGGCGAAAGTCAACGAAAATCAAGTTGGGCAATTGCGCGCTCGTGTACGCGGTTATAGGTCGACGATCGGTTGAAGTTGGGCGCGAAAATCGACAGGCATTGTCAAACCGATCGATCGACCGATAAGTCACGAGAACGTGCCAGCAGTGAAAGAGGATGAGGCCGAGAAAAAGGGAGAGAGAGAAAGGTGGAGGGGGAGGGAGAATCGAAGGGCAAAGAGTGAGAAGAGGCTACGTCGCCTGATTGACACACCAAACGATAAGGGTTGACGGACCGAATGAACCGAACGACCAACGAAAGACAACCATGGAAAATGATATGTGCCGGATGGCTGTTTGCGGATTTTGGTTATACGTTTTTAACTCCAATTTTCAATTCATTATCAAAAACAACCTCCCGTTTTGCTTTTTTTACAAATGATGACTTTCAGCGATTTACCAAAAATCTGCTGAATAATTTGTAATATAAAATCATTTTTTATAATATTTTTGAAGATCGAGGACGGCTGCAATGCCGATTTTGGTAATGCGAGTTTAACCTCAATTCAATCATTATCAAGCTTCACCCACATTTTTGCTTTTTTACAAATGTTGACTTTCCGCGATTTACCAAAAACCTGCTGAATAATTTGTAATATAAAATCAATTTTTATATTTTTCAAAATTGTGGATGGTTGCAATGCGGATTTTGTTAATGCGTGTTTAACCTCAATTCAATCATTATCAAGGTTCACCTTCACCTTCTCTTTTTTTACAAATTTATATTTTCAGCGATTCGCCAAAATTCTGCTCAATAATTTATCATATAAAATGATTTTTTACAATAATTTCCGATACACGTAAAAAAAAATACAATTTACGGAAATACTTAAAAAACGAAAAATTCCGATACAAGTAAAGAAATAAAAATAATTTTCGACAGAATTAAAAAATAAGAGAAAAGGAAGAAAAAAGTTCGTTGCTACCCAACAACGAAAACGTTGAACCCACTGATTTTCGCGTAGTTTCCTGGCAAGTATGTTTGGGCTTAGTTATTTTTATCTGTAAAAAAACGGCATTCAAGATCGTCGATGACGGAGCAACGTAATTTTTGGGACAACGGGGTTTTCTTGACGATGAAGAACGAGCTCGTTCGGACAAACCACACGTGGCGAACGATTCGACCAACGAGGCATCGCCGTCGGTTATTTACGGTTGCAAACGGTGGTTAAGGTTAAGGGGGGGGGCGCTGATTTGCGGTCAAGGGGGACGTAAAATCCCAAGAGAGCAAGCGACAGATGGGAGTGAAAGTCAAACGGCAATCGCGAGAGATTCGACGTGTTGGTCATTGAGATTAAAGATAATGCATCGATGCGATCGAGAGGGACACGTCAGGATCGTCACCAGGCAACGACAAATTTTCGTCTCCGCTCGCGATGAGTGACGTAAATAAGGGCGGCCATTTGTGAAATTGCGGTGGACCGAGTACGTAGATGGAACGAAGCGATAGGGATCTTATCGGATTTATCTGGTATTTTACGACGGGGGTCAATCTCCCACCTGCTTTCCGCGGGACGAACCTCTCATCTGGCAAAGATTCGGAACGATCGCATAAACTGCCAGATAGAAATCACTTGGGGAAGATGGAAATTCTGGATGGACCGATCCGCCATTATGGGAATAGCAGTTTTCATCGCGGTCGGGGAATGACCAGGAGTGCGGACTTGAGGAAGTGCTGGAAGAGTCGGAGGATAGTTAATGTGGCTGATGGGTCGTTGTTGGATGTTTGGTAATAGTGTAGAGTACCTGACCCATGTAAGGCCAAGTGACGTACTATTTTTTTTTTTTTTTTTTTGTCCCACCCCGTACACCCTTCCGGGTTTTTACGGCTCCCCACCTTGTTTTCCTCCTATTCTTTCCCCACCTTGTGTCCTCCTATTTCCCCCACCTTAATTCCTCCTATTGCCCCCACCTTGATTCCTCCTGTCCCCCCCTTGCGGCCGCAGCCGACTTACCCCCTCTGTACCGTATTGACCGTGCCATTTCTGGCACGGGCATAGGGAAACTGCGGAAAACCTATGCCAGTACAGCCGGTCCCAAGTTCACTTCCCGGCGGTGGAACGAGTTTCATCGAAAAACTTCGAAGAAAAATCTCGACCGCTACCGGGACTTGAACCCGGGACCTCCCGATCCGCTGGCCGCTAGCCGCGCCTT
>JAPYZJ010001070.1:32500-41459 GCA_030522765.1 Ophioninae sp. B BG-2022a | reverse complement strand
AACATTAAATAACTTTACTGCCTTTTCGTAACCCATTTCTTTGGCTCTTACTGCTTCAACCGTTTTTTATCATTGATTCATTATCCCACAACTTTCTCTATGGCATCTAAAAAATAAAAGAAAAACATATTTTAAATAATACAGGAAATACCCTTGTGAATGAGACGGAGTTCCAAAAATCGTCCCCGGGACGATATTAGGACAACGTGGGGGGGGGGCGATATTAAGAATTTACTAGTTGTATCAATAACACCCATCCAACAAGAAACACCTGTCATAACCCAAATGTCTTCCTAACGATTTCAATCTATGCAATTACAACTAATTTTGTTAAAAAAATTATTTCAGCAAGTCAAATATATTAAGAACTTAATAATTCCGACAATATTTCAATCAAAAACTCAGCTTGAACAGTTTTTTCCTTTTTTAAATATCTTGTCACAGGAGCGCCGACTCACCGCGAAATGATCGTAATAGCAGACTGAAGTCACTAACTTTAGATACGAGTTACCAAAACCAGATGGCGTTAGTTAGGAAAGAAGAAACCAACGGGGACGAACTTAGGTTCGGGGACGAATTTTGGCGACTGTACTTTACTATACGATAGTGCAAACAAACGATTCTTTTGAAAATTTCACACTGAGACGATCTCTTAATCCCATCGGTTCTTTTGTCTCCTCGACACTGATCGGAGCGCGGATTTATTGGCCAAAGAAAGGAAAAATTGTTCGTGCTTTTTTTCCCTTCTCTTTTGTTCGGTTTATTTTTTCGATCGTTTGTTTTTTTATTTTTTTTCCCCCTCAGTTGGTGACTCTATAGCGATAAAAAACGATTAAACGTTCTGCTGAATCGTCGACGACATGATCGTCATGGATCGAGCCCAGTATTACAAATATTGTAGGTATTCGTTTATTCACGTGACGAAAAGAACGAAAGAAGTTGGGGAGGGAGCATGAGGGGAAGAAATCCCCCTTAACGTCCTCGAGAAGTATGAGGGAAAGGAATCCCCCTCAAGGTCCTCAAGGAGCATGGGGGAAAAAATCCCTCTTAAGGTTCCTCTTTACCCGAAAGAAGTTTCACAGTTTCTTCAACTTGGGTTTGTTTGGGTGTAAATCAAAGAGAAAATGAGATTAAATCTTTGATAACTCGGAAACTATTGGTTTTCGTACTGTTCATTATATGACCTTATTTACTGCAGATGAACTCTACTTTTGCCCCATAAATGGAATATTTCGAATGTCCGGCCACCCGGACATTTATAAACATTTTTAATAATAATACCTCGACATATTTTTCGACATATTTTTGGTTGCGAATAAAACGAACTTGAATGAAATCGACCAAATTTATTTTGCGATAAAAATTCTGAAAATGGATTTGTTTTTTTACAACGCTTACTCGGGTGTGCCCCCTTAAGATAATTAACAAAAGAAACGATAATAATTTGCACATTTATCTTATCTCAGTAGTAATAATAATAACGAAAATATCCTACTATTATTATTAAACGTCCTTCGAAATATTTCAACGATCTTTTTTTATCGTTTCAGGGCAATTGCACACAACCGGGGGTGAAAACGAGTGCGATCAGAACCTGAAGAATTCTGGGAACGAGATAACCGTGGAAGATCGTTGTTTGGTCGCGTGTAACGAACAACAGCAACAACGCTCTGTAAACGTTACGGAAACAACCGCAATCACGACGACCTCGACGACAACGACGGCGACAGCCTTCACCGTTGCGTCCAGCATGCTCCTCCTCCAGACGCAGGTAAAGCGTCTTTTTTTTTTCTTTAACCACCCGCGGTGTTTCGTCCAATTTGAGTTAAAAATGTTAACACAAATTTATTAGTTATTTATCGAGAGATTGCGAGGCGAATTTATTGTCGATGGAAAATGAAAAAGGGGATAATGAAGGGTGGTGACGTCAGGGGGATAAAGCCGTGCCTCACGGGAGCTATAAACGAAATGTCACTTCTGGCGGAACTTCGTACGAGCCTGTATCGGCTTAATAGTCCAGTGGGCTTGAACCCTCAATGCTTTGCCTACACCCTTCAAGCTTCATTTTTTTCTACTCTTTTTAATGTCTCTTAAGATGCTTGAACTTTTGCTCGATGCGTGATAATAGAAATAATGGCAAGGGTATTGGGGGTCATGCTGATGATGTGCACGATGAAGATGATGATGATGCTAATAATGATAATGATGGTCATTATGCAGATGATAGTATTGATGATAATGGTAATGATAATATTGATAGTGACGGTAATGATCATGGTGATTACCATTATAATGATTATGTTGATAACGATGATAATGATCTTGATAATAATAACTACGATGACGTTGAAAATAATGATGATAACAATCATGATCATGGTAATGACGATGACGTTAATGACAATAATAATAATAATCATAATGGCGTTGATGGTTATACCGATGACGTTGATAATAATAACGTTGATGACGATAATTATGACGGAATTGATGATGATGATAATACTGATAATGACGCTGATGATATTGACTATAAAAACGCTGATGATTGAGATCATGATGACGTTGATGACGAGAATTAAACTGATAATCATGATGGCGATGGTCTTGATGATGATAACGATTACAAGGACGGTGATATAGGTTGCGACGGTGATGACTATAATGACGATGGTTATTACTATTGCAGAGTCCATTCGGATGCAGCAGTTTCGCCGATTTGCTCGGCGCGCCTTACACAGATCCGACCGAGGCGGGAAGTCTGCCCGAGGAGTTGGATCCGTTTCCGGAGCTGCACTTGGCGAATCCACAAGCATTGGTGAGTCCGAATGAGCCAGGACAGCAAGCCCAGCAGGGGATACATCATCAGGAGATTCAACGGCATCAGCAGCATAGGCCTCTCTCGGCGATCGACGTACCCGCTGACTCTCTCAGGTAACCTTTTTGGAAAACACTTTTTTATCCTCCGCAATTAAATTAGATGCTAGCAAGAACGAAAAAACAACAACTGACGATGACAAACCGTGTCGAACAGCCCCACGCCGCTGCCAAGTTTCCAAGAGACGTACACGTTACACCAGCAACGTTACACGCGCCAGGAACTCCTGGGCCTCGGAATCAAGATGGACGACGAGTGTTTCGACTCGCTGCAATACGCCTGCAACGAAGTTCCTTATACCACTGATTTCTCGAGCCCGGTCGCGTACCAGACGCATCATCAGCCTCAGCATCACCAGCATCAACAACAGCATCCCCATCAGCACCAGCATCCCCAACATCCCCACCATCATCAATCCCATCATCAACAGCATCAGCATCAGCATCATCACCATCAACAGCAGCAACATCATCATCATCATCATCATCACCATCAGCTAGTGCAACATCATCAACACACCAGTCCAAACGACAATCGCCACAATGTGAGTCTCTTTGTTTCAACGCGACTCGACAAACCTTTTCCTCTTCCAACACATTCACTCTTTTTCAACCTAATCGCCACAAATTAATAGATTTCACCTGCAAAAAATGGCGCATGTTCGTACGCCATCTGTGCGTTGTACACTCTTAAAAGTAGAATTTACAACAACACGTGTGTTGTGTTGTACACCACACACGTGTGTTGTGTTGTACACTCTTCAAAGTAGAATTTCGAAAAATCTATGCTTAAGAGCATAACGAACATGGACATAACCTCACAAATTTTCGAAATTCATTCTCTCAGCGTTAATTAAGTTTACGGCGAAAAATCGAGCATCAGTCTTTGTAGAATTTATAAAGACAGAAATAGATGCTTGAATTCTACGATAAAAATGTTTCGTCCATGAGAAATTGCGATTTAAAAATTTCGACTCACTCTCTCTCTCTCTCTCGCAGGCGTGTGTCACTTACCTCTTCGACATGTCCTTAAATGGTGCAGAAGTATGAAACCGGATTTTTGTAAGGCTATAGAAAAATACTCTGGTGGTATGGAATTTGGGTTGTTGTGTATTGAAAATCGTCGTTTCGGCCATTAGAGGTCGATGATGGCGCTGCAGAAGCGGTCTTACGGTCCCTAAACTGATGGTTAGCACCATCTATAGCAGGGGTTCCCTACCTTATTAATCACGCGGCCCCTTTCTAATTAACAAAAATTTCCGCGCCCCTTTTGTCCTAATAATACATATAATTGTAAACTGTAAACAAAGAGGTCGGACGGCGAGCGGAGGACGCAGGCCTATCTACAAATATTGACAACATCCAAAAATGAACTCTTTTTCGTAAATGTTTTCAGTAACTTTTAAACCCATGTATATCACCAAGTTTGTGTGAAATACGTACATAGGGCGTAAATGCAAGTAATGTGTAATTAAGGTCCTCAGTGGCCCACGCCCCCTGACCTTTGCAGGTCTCTGCGCCCCCCACTTTGAAAATCCCTGATCTATGGGGAAAATCTAGTTTCATACTTCTACACCTGGTAAATGTCGCCTATGTCGTAATATCAACATACCCGTCAAATTTCACGTTCCTATCTTGAATCGACAAGCTTTTTAATTCCCTAGACAAAAATAGTAATAATGATGAAAGAAACGTGAACAGATTACACCGGGGGCGTTGAGTCCGGCCTCACCGACGCTCTCGACAAGCGCCGGAAGCGCGACGAGATCACCACCACCGGGCTCGCCACCGCCGATGTCCGGTGTCACCCTAGGCACCGGCGGTGCTCCACCACCCCCACCCCCTCCTTTGCCGCCGCCGGGATACTTCGCAGCAGTGACTACGACGAATCAGCGGGAATTAGTAAACGGCGTCGTCTACCCTAGCTTACCGATCTCTGCCGGCTCCTACGTCCAAACCGGTAATCTTGTCGTTGGTGGGATCGCTAACGGACCTGCGATACCGACTAATTCCGGAAGACCGACTAGAATAACACTGCAGAGATCCGACTCGGCAAGGTACGCAACTTTTCATTTTTCACATACGTCGAAATGCATTTTTTTTTTATTTTCAATCGAGCGACACGATTGTACGGTAGAACCGCGATTATGCGAACCCCCCCTATCCGAAATTCCCGAATTAGCCCCTAAAAAACAATCGAGTAACGAACAAAACCCAATCAAAGAGAGATCGTTTTTAAAAATAAAATGCCTTGATTAACCCGTTATGGTCCCACCTCCTATACGCCACGCAGTGGTAACACAGGGTATAGTGGACCCCACGCCGAAAACTTGTTGCTATTTGCGTTCTACTTGATTCACTGACGCAAATCTTACGTTTTTTCTTTCGTTAAAAACTTTTAATATCGCGAAAAAACGATCGAAAAAAAAAAATAAAACCCCAGTTTTCATTGAAAATTTCATATACATTTTGATTTTTGCGATATGGGAAAAAACCTACGTTATATTGCTCTTGAAATAGTATATTTTCAAGAAAAAAATATAATTTTCATGAACGGCACTCTTCGCTTGCTGCAAGACAACCGACGCCATTTTACCCATCGCCACCAATTAAATAGTGTTGGAGCAGGTTCAGACTAGCACAAGTTTGATTCTCAATCGACCTTTCTACGATATACCCCTGCAAAATTTGCCTGGGGTCCACTGGACCCCAGGCAAACCCCCAGTGTCCGTTACGGGTTAAAAAGCCGATAATGTTGAAAAAACGCAGCAAACAAAAGTTTAAGAGTATGTAAATGTTCGTATGTCCCTGACACAAGCAGCAGCGGTAGCAACCAAGAATCACCGAAATCCCGAGCGAGTTGCGCGAGCAACAGTTCGAACAACAACGCGAGTAGCGCCGTTAACAGCAAGGTGAGCAACAACACCACGACGAGTAGTAACAACAGCAACAACAACAACAATAACGGGAACACAAGCAGTGGCTGCGTTGGCGGCACGTCATCGGTGTCGTCACCGAGTGCGGGTGAGAGGGCGCCACCGAGTCCGAGCCAATTGTGCGCAGTGTGCGGCGACACCGCTGCGTGCCAGCACTACGGTGTTCGCACTTGCGAAGGCTGCAAGGGCTTCTTTAAACGCACCGTCCAAAAGGGCTCCAAGTATGTTTGCCTCGCCGAAAAAGCGTGCCCGGTCGACAAACGTCGACGCAATCGTTGCCAATTCTGCCGGTTCCAAAAGTGCCTGATGGTCGGTATGGTGAAAGAGGTAAGCCAAACGCAATGAAACTTCGTTTATCTGAACTTAAATCATTAGAAATTATTCAATATTAAGACATTTCTTTAACAATTAGAAATTATTCAATAATTAGAAATCAACCGTTTCAATAACTTCAAACATTTCAAAAATTCAATAGCGATTAATACCCTCTAGAACTCGAAATCGGCGATTTTCGCCCTCGACAAATTTAGATTATAAATCGGACATTGTTTCGTCGACACATTCTATAACTCGATCGTTTCGCCAGTACCTATAAGTTCCAGTGAGCGAGGCTACACGGTTAAACCATTTTTCGGTCAATTTTATCCCCGTGCTTTCTACGAGATGTCATTCAACTCTGCTGAAGTACAATTTTCAAAAACTTCCTCGATCGTATTTGTAACACTCCGGGAATTAGAATCTCTTGAGGTTGAAAAAAGAGGTCGAAATAAACTTCAAATATCGTCAGAACGAAAGTCTGGACATTAGACATTGGACTTCCTCCATTTACCGAACGACTTAAGGTTTTACACACTTTTGGATGATTTAAAAAAGGGCATTGTCAGTGTTTTTCAAAAGTCCTAATGGAACAATAAAAATGAAAATTGGATGGTTTAGCAACATATCTTTAGGTTCTCAAATCAATTTTTTGTTTTTCGAACAAAAACCAACGGTCATGCAGCCAGTTCAAAGAGAAAACCTTTTTCTTTCTGCAACTTTTTTCATGAACTCCCGGAACAAACTTTTTTTTTATAGTCTATACAAAAAAAAGTTTACCAGCGAAGCGCCCACGATTTTTATGATCGATTGACAATAACGGTTTTATAAATCAATAACGGCGGTTTTTTTATCAGGAATGAGACTTTCTCTTCAAAATGTGTGTACTTTCCAACCCCTTAAAGAATAATTTTTTTTTAACTGAAACATGCCATTATGAAGTTATAGCCAATAGGCTGTTTAACAATTATGAATGGTTTCCTTTAAAAAACAACGGGACTTCCGTACAAAATTGTTTGCATAATGCTACCCCCTTAAAGATTGATTTTCCAGAAAAGCTGTAACATGTAATTCTTTATTTCTAACGAAGAGCCTAGATACGAAGGTTCATGTATAAGAAAATACAGATTTTTATACAAACATACATCCTCTGTTTTACTCCCTTAAAGGAAGAATGTCGTTAACACACCTAAACCTTAGCGCTTTCAAACAGACCCGGCAGGCTGACTTTACTCTGTGGGGTGATTATTGAAAGTTCATCAAAGTTCCCAGAGATATGGAAATGAGCTTATTAATAATGCATTCACTTGTCCTTGATGATTACTAGAGACAGCGGAAATCGTTTTTTTTCCCATATTTGACCGTATAGAACATGAATTAAGAGGCATAATCGTCTAAGTGAGTTCACTTCAATGAAGATTGAATATGATTGTAGAAATTGATTTCGTGTCATCATCATTATCATCATCATCATCATCATCATCATCATCATCATCATCATCATCATCATCATCATATCTGAATTCTGCAACATTACGACGAGAAGAGTTCATTCGTGAAAACTATTGAGATAAAGGAAGCTTCGATGAAGTTTACCCCTATGCTGTATTTAATCGGCACCGGATCAAAGAAAGACTTTTTGATTGCACAGGTTGTGAGGACTGACTCGTTGAAGGGACGACGCGGTCGTCTGCCTTCCAAGCCCAAATCACCCCAGGAGTCACCGCCGAGCCCACCGGTTTCCCTGATAACTGCCCTTGTAAGGGCACACGTCGACACAACCCCCGACCTCGCCAATCTCGATTATTCCCAATATCGTGAACCCGGACCAGCCGATCTGCCCATCACAGAGGCTGAAAAGATCCAACAATTCTACAATCTACTCATGACGTCGGTAGACGTTATACGCAACTTCGCTGACAAAATTCCTGGCTTTTCGGAACTTACGAGGGAGGATCAGGCACGTTGTCGATTAATAGTAATAAAACTAATTGGGATGACCTTAAATTAGACTCGTGCAAAGCTGGTCAAAATTAAACCAAAAATACTTTGTTGTAAATTAAATGCAAATTATATGAGCATAACTCGAATCGTAGAAACGAATTAATTGATATAGAAGAATAGTAGTTAAATTTGTTAAATAGTTGATGTATTCAACATAAAATTTAAAACATTGACCGATACGTTAACTCTGTTAACCAACGATAAACATATCAAAGGTTATCCACCCAGCTTTTATTCTGGAAAAATAGAAAATTTGCAAGAAATTAATCATTCTTTGGAAAAAGGGAAATTTGGAAGAAATTATTTTTTGGAAAAATAGAAAATTTACAGGAAAAAAATTGTCGTTTGGAAAATGCGGAAGAAAATAGAAAAATGAAATTTCTGGAACATTGGAAACGTAGAAGAAAATAGAAAAATGAAATTTCTGAAACATTGGAAAACGTTTTGGTATTATTTTTGTTTTTTGAAAAGAATTGGTATTATTTTTGTTTTTTTCAAGCAGGAATTGCTTTTCCAATCAGCGAGTCTTGAGCTCTTCGTACTAAGGCTTGCTTACCGTACACGAGCGGAGGATACGAGCCTGACGTTTTGTAACGGAGTTGTCTTGACACGAGCCCAGTGCCAGAGGAGCTTTGGCGATTGGCTCCACGGCATACTCGACTTTTGCCAAGCCCTCAGAGTTCTCGACGTCGATATAAGCGCGTTCGCGTGCCTTTGCGCCCTGACCCTCGTCACTGGTGAGTTGGATTTTTTGTTTTCTTCTTTTTATCCGATCGACTTCAGTTCACCAAACCTTTATATATTTCCTAAGTTCTAGCCTATCAGGC
>JAPYZJ010001070.1:0-30000 GCA_030522765.1 Ophioninae sp. B BG-2022a | reverse complement strand
GAAAAAAAGAAACACCACCACGATTACCACTATTTTAATGTAACAATTATACGATAACGATGACGAAGAAGGAAAAAGAAAAAATGAAAGATCCTATTACCATTAGGAGACGTACGATAATAAAATTGCGCGTCGCAGTTACCAGCAGGGAAAGTATGCCCGAAGGCGATCCGAGGGAAAAGTGGAAAGAAATCGCACTATGTTACTATATACGTGTATAATTTTAGTAACTGTAATCAACGTTGCAACTATCATTTTTATGTGTATGTGTTTGTATATCGAAAGAAAACGATGAAAAAAAGAAACAAGAAGAATAAACAAGACATAAGACTTTGGATTTGTTTGGGCTTATGTAAGCCGAAACAAACCCAAACGTATTTATTTTCACGACGAAAGTGAAAGAGAGAGATAGATAGAGATAGAGAGAGAGAGAGAGAGAGAGAGAGAGAGAGAGAGAAAAGAGAAGGAGTGAAAGAGAAAGGAGTTATATTACAATTGCGGTATATTATAATAATTTGAAAAAGAAGTCCTGATTTTTTTCACTTCCGGTTCACCCGTCCCTCCTCACGTCGAATCTGCGAATGGCGTTCCCACCATTTTCCGGTCTATAACAGGGAGTCTTGCTATGCCGCAGGTAGCTGTAGTCCGCGCTAAGTTTGTTTTACCGACGCGTCGAAGTTTTGTCGCGGGTGCGGCCCCCTCATAGCGAGCGCGTACTTTCGGGCGAAAACGTAGAGTGGCCGCATCTTTCGGTATACCCGCGGAGCTCTTCACCGTGCGCCGATAAGGCAGTGACATCCGTGGCGCGGCTTACCACTCGCGGCTTTTCCGCGGTTTTATAGTGACACGCATGCGCTCCGCCATCGCGTAAGAAAAGTAGTTCCCCCTCCCCTCCGCCCGGCTCAGCTTGGCATTCCTCTCGCGGGAATGACGTGATGTACGTTGATCCGTCGCTCGTTGACGCATCTCGCCGGACATAACCTCAATTCAACAAGGATCGGAGCGCATTCCCTCATTCGAACGGTACGTTCCGCAATAGCGTTTTTTTCTCTTGAATACACGCACACTGGAGAGGGAGTGAGATTGAAATATATTTGCGGGTAAAGTGGAAAGTGTTCGCGGTGAAGGGAATAGAATTTCCGATCGTTTCGGCAACGCGTGCTTCGTATCTCACTATCGTACGTGAGCCTCGCGCGCGCGCTCAAAAGAATCCCGGTCGCCATTTTATTTTTCTCCGTCGCCGAGTGAACACGCGCGTGTCTCGCCGGCGCGCTACGTGGTTCTTTCCGGAACTACGCCGAGAGGGAGGTTGAAGAACAATTGGCAAACTCGTTTCCGCAATCGTATACTCATCCTCCCGCTTTCAATCCTACCTCTCTCTCTCTCTCGCTCTCTGTTTCTTTTTCTTAGATGAATTCTTGATTGGATATTTCGCAAGCCTGAAGCTACGCATTACTGGCAGGGGGGAGAAAAAAGTAATTTGAATAAATCGGAAAGCTGCGATCGCAACGCCGGACACACTCGTGTCTCCCTAATAATAATAATAATAAAAGTCGTGCGCGCCTCTCGGTTCTGCCGTTGCAAAAGTCGCAGTAGTGTCGCTCCCGTGTGCCTCGCCGGATCGTGTTCGCGTAACTACACACGAATTACAAACACAAGAGTTAATCGCGTTCCGAGGATACGCACGTTGGCAACGTACGACGCGTGGATTTTTTCGGCGAATCTTGAACTCGAGTCACAAGACAATTGTGTGGTTCGCTTCGAGCGACCGTTTGTGCGAAACCTAGAGAGAGCGAGAGAGAAAGAGCGCGCGCAAGGGAGAGAAGGAGTCAATAGAAGCTTATATATCGCGAGGAAGAGAGAAAAAACGTTTGTGTTCGGGCAGAACAACCGAGAACGCGAAAACGAATCGCGACCGACACATGTGCACGTTGGCCGTTGCCGCCGACTACCGCGACACGTATAAAGGACCCTGACTCGCGATCCCCCTCCCCACCACACAGATCCAAAAAAATCCGCTTCCTTAGCCTCGGTTGTCGAATACTCGACAAAATTCGCTTGTAAAAAATAACAAAAAATTCACGCGATACGGAAAAGTGAAAACCGTCGAAAAATTGTTCGGACACGGAATTCCTAACCTCCTAATCTTTTCTTCTCGCTCTGCCTAACGAAAGTTTCAAGTCGAGCGGTCGACGCCGGTTCGTCGCGAGCGAGAATCGCAGAGAGAGACAGAACCATGCAGATGGATCAGACAACGGTGCAGCTGATACAAGTCCTCGAGAAAACTGTCTCGGGTGGTGAGTTAACCACGTTTTTTTCCCCCTCCACCCACTCGCTCGAATCCTTTTGACTCGATCCTCGAAAAAACTCGGTTCTTTCAATTCGACCCGCGCTCCGATGTGCCATTTTCAGAAAAGCCACGAGAAGGGCGGATGAAGGGGGAGGGAGTCGAACCTAACTTTTTTGAAATTGGGTCCTGTTGCTAGGGAGGGGCGCGGACGCGGTCACGAGGGAAGGCCAAGATTTTTCGACACCCTCTCCCTTTTTGTCCCGATTTTTCTTATTTTTGTCAAATTTTTCAAATTTCTACAAACTTACATTTTTTTCCCATTTCTTTGAAAACACTTTTGAAAAAGTTTCGCAATTTTGTATACTTTTGAAAAATGTTTCTTTGGGTTTGGGTTACTTCTTCGTGTTTGTTTGGGTTACTCCTTCTTTTCCAATTTTCCATTAACAATTTGACACTTCGGTTGTCTTCTTTGCCATCATCACGGCTCCCTCGTTCCCTCGTTCGAGCCAATAGAAATTGGCTCGACCGTTTCCCGAACTAATGCGCCATACTCTTCGCAGACAAGAACGAGTTAGAGGCCGCGCAGCGTTTCTTGGAGCAAGCTGCATTCAACAATCTCGTAAGTGGAGCCTCTAATCGTAGACCGGCAAAAAAAAATCCAAAATCCATTTTGCCCGACATGACAAAGACAACTGTTTGTTGACGGGTCGGTATCTTTTTGGCAAATAGCATGAGTTCGTACAACGACTCAGCGGGGTGCTGGGCACATCAGCCGCGAGTACTGTGGCTCGAATGGCCGCAGGCTTGCAGCTCAAGAATCAACTAACGTCCAAAGATCCGGCTCTCAAGGCGCAGTATCAGCAAAGATGGCTGGCCATACCGGCGGAGAACAGGATTTACATCAAAAAGAACGTTCGTCAACTTTTCGTCACGTTTTATTTTCCTTCGTTCTCGTAGACTTTAATTTTCGATTGAAATGTTACTTATATCGTTATTATTTATTACTTTTGTTGTTATTTCTCAATTCTACGGCTATTTCTGATAAATGCGTCAGCATATCTAGGATTCGATAATCGTAAAAAGAACAACGAGATGTTAAAAACTTTTGAATAATCACAGATCCTCGGCGCTTTGGGAACAGAGACGACCAGGCCAAGCGCTGCGGCGCAGTGCGTCGCTTATGTGGCCGTAGCCGAATTACCGGTCAACCAGTGGACCGAACTCATACCCCTGCTGGTCAACAACATAGTGGACACAGAGAGCACGGAAATGATGAAAGAAGCAACCCTCGAAACGATCGGTTACATATGCCAGGAAATCGAGAGCGAAGTTTTGGTCTCGCAGTCGAATCAAATATTGACCGCCATTATACACGGCATGAAAGGCTCCAGTACATCAAATCACGTCAGATTGGCAGCAACGAGAGCCCTCTACAACTCGTTGGAATTCACCAAAGGCAATTTCGAGATCGAGGTACGTTCTTCTGGAAGAGAAGGGAAACAGACAACGTTCTTTACGTTTGATATAGAAAGTGCATTTTTGTTTGAGTTTGTGATTGTGCATTTTTATTTTTGCAGTCTGAGAGAAACTTCATTATGGAAGTCGTCTGCGAGGCCACGCAATCGACGCACTCGCAGGTTCGCGTCGCCGCCCTTCAGTGCCTCGTTAAAATCATGTCTCTCTACTATCAGTACATGGAGCCTTACATGGGACCGGCACTCTTCCCCGTACGTATCGTTTTCTCAAAATAAAAAATTACTTTTCACCTCCTTAAAAGGTGGTTTTTACTTTGCATTTATAGCCAATGGGCGGAAAAACAATTTTTAACGTGCAAATTTAAAAAAGATCGGAACTTTTGTTAAATTGAAGTTTGTTACGGACTATACATTGGCTTAATCGGCGCTAACGGAACCATCGGAATTTCAGATAACGCTGGAGGCGATGAAGTCGGACATCGACGACGTGGCACTTCAAGGTATTGAATTTTGGTCGAACGTCGCGGACGAGGAAGTCGACCTGTCGATGGAAGAGGGCGAGGCTTCGGAGGGTGGTCGTCCTCCCTCTAAAGTATCGCGTCACTACGCGAAAGGAGCGTTGCAATTTTTGGTGCCTGTGTTGATGAAGAAATTAACGAAGCAGGAGGAATTCGACGACGAGGACGATTGGAATCCGTCGAAATCCGCGGGCGTTTGCTTGATGCTTTTGGCCTCGTGCTGCGAGGAGAATATAGTCCCATTCGTCTTGCCCTTCGTCAAGGACAACATTAAGAATCCGGATTGGCGTTACCGAGACGCCGCGCTAATGGCGTTCGGGGCGATTCTCGGTGGCCTCGAAGCTAGCACCCTCAAGCCGTTGGTCGAGCAAGCGATGCAAACCCTCATCGAGCTCATGTACGACAACAGCGTCGTCGTCAGGGATACGGCAGCTTGGACGTTTGGCCGAATATGCGAGATCATACCGGAAGCGGCGATCAATCCAAATTATCTCAAGCCACTCCTCGAGTCGCTGGTTAACGGTTTGAAGGCCGAGCCGAGAGTCGCGGCGAACGTTTGTTGGGCGTTCACCGGACTCGCGGAGGCCAGCTACGAGGCAGCCGAAGCTGAGGAAGGTCACCAACCTGAAACATACTGCATGTCGCAATTCTTCGATTTTATCGTCCAACGATTGCTCGAGACGACCGATCGGCCGGACGGTGCGCAGGTAACCGTCACAACTCATTTCTCGTGCATCTCCGATCTCTCTACTTCCGGTCTTTTATCCTTTCATCCTCCAGTGTCGAATTAGCCGTACAGGGGATGTAACAAAACATTACCGGAGTGTACATCAGTCTTTCCAGTGACTGGTGTATTTCCAATAGTCTGGCAGTTGAAAACTCGAATTGTTTTCAAATTTGAAATTGTTTTTACGCGCTTGCGTTTTATTAGTGGTTACTAACAGGAATATTCTTTTTTTAAATTAAAGCCTACGTAAAATGGAATGAGGAAGGAGATCGTCCGAAAAACCTCATCTTAAGTAACATCGAGTGTTATTTACTCGTAACATTTGATTTGACCAGTGTTATCACTGAATTCTTTATTTCGTACACAAAATCAAGAATTTCATGGATTAAATTTATTAGCGACCCTGTGCCATTTCGATCCGAGTTTGGGAACATACGTCACGAGCAATCGATATCGATTCGCGGCCCTTTCTCATTTCAGGCGAATCTACGCTCAGCCGCTTACGAGGCATTGATGGAGATGGTGAAGAATTCACCGCGGGACTGTTACGTGACGGTGCAAAAGACAACAATGGTGATACTGGATCGTCTCCAGCAGGTGCTGCAGATGGAAACGCACTTCCAGAATCACTCGGATCGTGCCCAATACCACGACCTTCAATCCCTCCTGTGCGCAACCCTGCAATCGGTATTGCGAAAAGTTACGCCGGAGGACGCTCCCCAAATCTCGGATGCGATAATGACCGCGTTGTTGTCGATGTTCGCCTCGAACTCGTGTAAAGTCGGTGGTGTCCAGGAGGACGCCCTGATGGCGGTTTCAACGCTGGTCGAGGTCTTGGGCGATGGTTTCCTCAAGTACATGGACGCGTTCAAGCCGTTTCTCTGTCTCGGCTTGAAGAATCACGCGGAGTACCAAGTGTGCTGCGCCGCGGTTGGTCTCACAGGCGACATATGTCGGGCATTGCGGAACAAAATGTTGCCATATTGCGACGAGATAATGACGCTGCTTTTGGAGGATCTGGGCAACGACACCGTTCACCGTTCCGTCAAGCCGCAAATACTTTCGGTATTCGGTGACGTCGCGCTCAGCATCGGCCCCGAATTCAAAAAGTATCTCGACGTCGTACTGCAAACGCTCGCCCAAGCGTCACAGGCGAACGTCGATCGAAACGATTACGACATGATTGATTATCTGAACGAGTTACGGGTTGGTGTCCTCGAGGCTTACACGGGAATAACTCAAGGCCTCCGCGGCGATGCCGATACCCCGAGCCCCGATGTCGCCCTCGTCGAACCCCATGTACCCTTCATCATCACCTTCATCACTTCGATCGCCGTCGATCGCGAACACTCGGAGGAAGCGATGGCCGCCTCGATCGGACTACTCGGCGATCTCGTCACCGTTTTCGGGGTTAAACTACTACCGATGGTCGAAACCGAACCTCTCGCCGAATTGCTCACCAAGGGGAGACGCGCACGCAGTACCAAACCCAAAGCCCTCGCCACATGGGTCACCAAGGAGATTAAGAAACTCAAGAGCGCAAATACTGCTTCGAGTTGGTGAGTTCAAGAATAACTTCCTTACCATTCTTATTCTGCCTTGTTTATCGGTTTTTTTTCTTTCAATTTTTATTTAAATATTGTTAATGATCTTTCTCTCGATGATCGCTTATCGTCTCTTCGAGATTTCGCGGCTGGGACACCGAAATGCATTCTAAGGAAAAAAAAACGATTTTTTTTTTCAAATGCACTCGTTTTTTTTCTCAATATCTGATTCATCAACTTACTTACAACACGCACACTCACATACTTTTATCCGTTGAATCATTTATCGATTTACTTTCATTTTATTACTCGTTTGTCGATTTGCGAGGACGTGATGCTTTTACCCCCGTACACGATTCTCAACGGGGCGGGAAGGTTTTCGTTTAGTCGCGAAAGCACGAAGAAAAGTGAGAGGGGGAGGGGGGCTTGAAGGGAAGAAAATAGAAAAAATCGATCTCAAGGATGAGACGAATCCAAAAGGATTTGAGAGCCCAAAACTACCGAATCCCACCTTGTCCAGAGACTGTCTCGCTTATCCTTGTGGCCCCTCTCAATGTCTAGCCCCCTGCCCGCCAAAACCTATTTTGCGCAATCGCCCTCCAATATATGAGAATAACCCTGGCCCAGATTGCGAGAACAATAATAATAATAATTCCATTGATCGAGGATGAGAATAACGCGGAAAAAAACGAAAGGACAAGTTTTGAGCAGTAGATGACAATGCATTGGTAAAATTGAAAATGCCGCGCGATTATGAACGACGCCCCGATATTATTCGAGGCGAGGGTTTAATCACACTTGGCCCGTTGTTGGCTTTTTGTTGTTTGCAGATCGCCCCAAGATTGTACTCTCGTGCAAATTGATTTGACTAGAAAGCTATCGAACACAATACAAAGACAACAAGATTGGATGGTGCGGATGGTGCGAGTTGATGGATGTGCGTGAGTCCAAAAAAGAAAATCTGTGAGAGACCAAAAAAAACAGCGACAAAAAATATTTAAAAAAAAAGCAACAACCACAGCAACGACAAACAACAAAAAAAAAGAAAAACAGGCAGAAAATCGGGGAAAAGAGCGAAAGGGAGTGAGGGAGAGAAAGAGAGAGAGAGAGAAAGAGCGAGAGAGAGAGAGAGAGAGCGAAGAAGAAGCGAGGATGTTGATGACCGGATGCGAGAGGATGTTGATTTTGGATGTCTGCGCGTGTTCCTGCTTTTCGGCCGACAGCAAAACTCAAAATTACCGACCGAGTTTAAGACACACGGAGAAAAAGAGATTATTTTCTCGTCCCCCGGGAGGGGGGAAACAGAGAGAGAAAGAGAGAGAGTGAAATAATGAGAGAAAGAGAAAAAGGAGAAGAGAGACTGGGTGTATCGGAAGCAAGACATTTCCCATGCCACCGAGAGAGAAAGAGAGGGAGAGAATCCGTGTTTCGCTGACGAATGGGCCGAGTGTGTAAACGGAGAGAAGAAAAATGGCAAACGGATCGCCATAAACACAGAGAGTGTAAAAGACACACTTACACACACACACACACACACACACACACACACACACACACACACACAACTGAGTGAACATCGTGAAAAAGAAAATATTAGAACATCACACGAAACAAATGTGACGCTGTGCCAAGGATATCTGTCGTGGACGATGCGCGTGAAAGTGCGTTGCCTGGGAGATAAAAGTGAGGTGAGAAAGAGAAAAAGAAGAGCCACGAGAGAGAGAGAGAGAAAGCGTATGAAAGAGAGAGAATAAACAAATTTGAGAAAATGGTGCCTGTACGTTGAGCCTGAGAGAAAGAGAGGGAGAGAGCAACAGCGATAGAAAGATGGAAGACAAAAAAAATAATTTTACAATCGTCGAATGAGAACTTTCCTCTTTTTGTTAATCGTTTCTATATCTTCTTTTTTTTTGTTTTCCAGTCAGCGCTAAGAGTGCAAGGAAAATGAGAATGCGAGCGAGAGAGAGCGATTGTGACGAGAGTGCATGTAAGCTTGGAAACCTGAAAGGAACCGAGTGAAACAAAGAAGAAAAAATGCTGCGTGATTATGAGGCGTGAGAGAGAAAGAGAGGGCGAGAGAGAGAGAGAAAAAACAAATTAAAGGAAAAACAACCCTGCGAGGCTTCACTCGCGCGTGGGTGAAGAGCGTTTTTTCGTCTGTTTTTTTTTTCAACTTTTCTCTCGTTCGCTCGTTTTTTTTTCTTTTCTTTTCTCATCGACGAATGTGTACGTTTGCGAGCGCGCGTGTATGTGATTTCTTTATTCCCCCTTGAAAAGTGAATGTCCGTTAACTGTTGATTCGATTAAAGCTAAAAGCAACCAAAAAAAATGAAGAAAACGCAAAAAAACGAATTATCAGGATGTATATTTTTTCCTTCCGTGGCGAGAAACAATGAGGAATGTTCGAAGAAGATTATGATATCTTTCTTCCTTTCGTTCCTAATTCTGTTTCTGTACTGATCGCAACCCCCCGACCTCCGATACCTCAACGGCCATTCTTGGATAGCTGAACACCCGATCGTCGAACCTCAAAATCCCAACCTTCGATACTTGCCCTACATTTGGAAATGCGAAATTTTGTTTTTTGATTTTTTTACCGTTCGCGTCGTTTCCGAAGGAGGCAATGAGTGCCCTGCGAGTAAATGGGTTTGTGATAGTACGAATTAAGAGAGAGAGAGAGAGAAAGAGAATGACGAATAAAATAACAACGGGTAAGAACAGAGCCGGATTAGCTATATAGCGGAAGTAGCAAATGCTACCAGCCACGCCATTTTGAGCGAAATATGAATCAGACTCTAAAATTCTTTTCAAATATTACGCGTCAAACGACTAGTGTATTTGAGCACAAAAGATGTTGAAATGAACTCCATATATCGTCAGCGCTTACCAACACGTTTTCGAAGATAATCTAGGCGACCTACTTGCGGAGTTTGTTTGAGTTCACCGGAATACTTGAAACAGATGTCTCTCCAACTGAACAACTAAAAACACGAGACTTCGGTACAGTTTAATAAACTAGCTTTTACCCACGTGGCTCTTAAAATTTCATTTTGCAATTTGGAAAAAACGCTGATTTTCATCATTTTAAATGTATAGCCAATATGCTGAATAGCAAATCGGTGTCAAATTAACAAACAAAGACAACTTCAAAAACAATGAAATTTCC
Organism: Ophioninae sp. B BG-2022a; assembly: GCA_030522765.1. Taxonomy (NCBI): domain Eukaryota; kingdom Metazoa; phylum Arthropoda; class Insecta; order Hymenoptera; family Ichneumonidae; species Ophioninae sp. B BG-2022a. The sequence goes on along the minus strand of JAPYZJ010001070.1, from coordinate 20,280 downwards.
GTATAAAATTGATCGCACAATTTTATTCGACATTTGAGATCGACATAACTTCACCAAATTTCGAAATCAGTTTCCTCGTAGACGTTTATTTACTTTTTAAAATGAGAAATATCGAGTTTTTTAAAATTCATAGGCGCAGAAGATCCGTCTTTTGTTCCACGTCAAAAGATATCCATCTTTGAGAAATTTCGGTGCAAACATTTCAGCTATCTTCCTCGCACGTGTCACGTGCTACTTCTAGTTCGGCTTGAGGGATGATTTTCCAAAAACGCTGGATCGCGTAATTCTTCATTTTCAACCGAAAAACTAAATTCGAAAGTTCTTCGATTGAACCTAAAACAGAACGCCTTCGATGAAAAGAAACATCCTCTATTGTACCCCTTAAAGGAAGAATTTTGTAAGCTCGTATAAATCTTCTTCGAGAGACTCTGCCCATTGGTAAAAACGTCATCAAAAACCTTTCAACGCTTTTCGCGATTAACCTTCAAAAATACCGCCGTGGCTGACTTGATGCTATTTAAGGATAATGAAAAGTTCGCCCGTTCGTTCCAAATGTAAATTCCTCGGCAATTACTGCTAAGTGAAGCGCATAACGTTCTTTTACGAAAGCGTATAAAAAATGAACTTTAAGAGGCAAAGAAAGTCCGAATGAATTCACTTTAATACACATCGAATGTCATTTACTTGGAGCGATTTATTTGACTAGTGTTATCTCCAAAATCACCCTGATTAAATCAACAAGCGTTTTTCTATAAAAGTGGTGTTTTATTTTACATCCCCGATCAAACCGTGGATTTCGCGCTAAAATTTCATTCGGGTCCGGCACTGAATGTCAAAGAGCAAAAAAAAAGGTAATTCTGTACTTTCGCGGCTTTTTCGAAAAATGGTCCCCGATATTTGTTTTGCCGATAAATAGCTTTATTTTGTTATAGAGAACGATATTATTATGTCCATGTTGTACAATTTTGTAATTTTTTGTAAATTTTCGAATACCGTTCGCGTTAAAGGAGACCACTTAGTTCCCTGGCGTCGAGGCATCGCAAGATGTAAACACACTATTTGTTTGGGTTTGTTTGGGTTTGGGAACCATTTTTCGAAGAACCCGCTTAAAGTACAGAACGTTTCTCTTCCGTGGCTCGAGCTCTCGTCAGAGGGCAAAAGGCAAAAGTGGATAAAAACGTGTCACGTGGCTGGCCAACCGAGGCCAAAGCCGAGAAAACGAGTCAATCTCCCATAAAACGGTTAAAAACAAGGACCACGATCACGGGGGTCTTCCCGCTGAAACCGCGGTAGATCGCAACGAACTTGACGATCGAAACTTGAACTCCTTCGCTTGACCGGATCCGTATGAATTTTCCGTGTCTTCGCGGAGCACCAAGTGCGCAATAGACTCGAGGGAGGGGGCGCTGGGATCGAGGTTGCCCCCTGCGATGTCAGCGATGCCCTCAATCTCCTCTAAGTACCCTCAACCCAATTCAATTACCGCGTAGCCTATGAGTTCCCTTCTGTCTCTCCAACGTATAAAAACTTAATCTCGTATTATCGCGTCATCCCTTCTTCGAACCGATGCCCCCCTCGTCGCGCTGACGTTCAGTTGCGATCTTATCGTCGCGGACAAACTCCGATAAACGGTTAGCCCGGGGATATCCAAAAAAAAGCGATAAAGTTTGCGCGATCCGAAAAGCAAAAATAAAAAATTACCTAAAGTGTCAATTATAGCGGGGGTAGCTCCACACATTTTTCCACTCATTTTTCGTAAACGATATAAGCAATGGGCATGTCAAATCTGAGTTTTCCGATTGTTCGTTGAGCGGGAAGTATTGAAAAAAAAATTTTTCGGGGAAACGACGATTCGTTGATTTTTAAATTCCTGATTGATGTTTTTTTTTGTTATTTTTCGATGAAATTTGTCTATTCGAGAACGTCCGGGACGAATGCGGATCACGTAAGGTTCTTGTAAGGGCTCCTGGTGCGCGGGGTATCGCCGGGTTCACCCATCAACCCCGGGGACCGAGTTCGACGAGGAATAACCGTTGCTATGAATAATGGATACGTCGGATGATAAATCGTGCTCGCCGAGCAACGGCGCTGCTCCGCCAGCCAGGAAAGAAAAACGGAAACCCGAGGATGATGTGAGTCGAGGTGTCAATGTTTGGGTTATACAGTACTGTGCTAATTAAAGTGAACACCTTTACCGTTACGTTTGTTTGGGTTTGTTTGGGTTGGCAACATGTTTAAGTCAATATACCCGCCATTTTCTATTCGTGTACTGTCAATCACTAAATTACAAGATAGGTATACCAAGCTACAGACGTATGAAATTTTGTTATTGTTAGTAATTAAATTTACTTTTGTTTGCAAAAGTGGACGTTAATAAGAATTTTTGTTTGTTATTTTTGAAGATGAATATTTCTCTGAAAAAAAACGCACTAAGATTGTTACTTTGAGCGAATCCACATCAATGACTCAAAGAGATATCGCCAGAGAGTGTGATGTGAGTTTGGATTTGTTTGGGTTACACGCAAATATCGGAAAATTCTTTGAAAAAAACTTGTCGATTCATTGCCTAATCGTCTGCAACAAATTATTAAAAATAAGGGAGGATGCATCTCCTACTAAAAAATGGATGATGATAGTTACTTTTTTTATCCTAATAAAGAATATTGATTATTTTTTCGCCTTTTTCATTTGTGCTCATATTAGTTGGCACAATACTGTAACTCGTGCGCGGACGCGCGTGTGTGTGTGTGTATATATATTACCGGAGTGTTCGTAGGACGCTTTCGATCTTGACGATCTGTTGCCGATCGTCGGTGAATTCGGCAGATATCAGAAGAGACTGCTTTGGCTGGTTTGTCTACCGGCATGCTTGCCCTGTGGCTTCTGCGCCTTCAATCAGCTATTCATGGCGTCGACACCCCCGCACTGGTGCAAAATACCCGGTCTAGAGGGACTGGATATTACGCGACGGAGGCATCTAGCCATACCCGTGACTCACCAGGTGCGCGTCTCTTATTGTTCTATCCGGGGATCCTCCGCTTCTTGAGAACCGAAATTTCGCGACGGGTGGGTCAGGGCTTCGCCGCCGATCAGCTAGGTGGCCAAGCTCGGTAATAATGCAGTTTGAGGACTTTTACAAAAAACCACGGAAATTTTTTTGTTTTTTCATTTTTTCTACAATGAGTTGCTTCAATTGGTTACCACCATCGACATTCCGTCGGGGGAAACTGGCATTTTCTATTAATCCCATGAGTTATGGGGTTTTGTTGTTTGCGGAGACAGGTTATAATATATCGGCGTTATTTGTTTGGGTTTGTTTGGGTTTGTTTGGATTATATTCCAATAACGCCTATATTCTCATACTTTGGTATATAGGCGTCGATTAAAAAAGTCATATTTTGTCACTTATTTTCGGGAACTTGAAAACACCATGAGTTATGGAATTAATGGAAAGTGTCAGCCTCCCCCGACGGAATATCACTCAACATAATATAATAAACAAACTGACGGTGAAAAAAATGGTCCCCTCATTTTTCGAAAAAGTCCTCATTCTGAATAATTACCCCTCCAAGCTCTTAGGGTCGCAGGCAAAATAGGGGATATTTGGCTTACGAAAGTTAAAAGAGCGGGAAAAGATTGAGTGAGGAATGATGGCATTTTATCCGTTGTCCAAATGACATTGAGAGGAGCCATTCTCCCTGTCGTTTAGCGATAATACATCGTCCATTAAAAAGAGTCTCATTGTTGTCAGAGTAGGATGGAAATGAAAGCTCGTACAGCCAGTGCACTCGCTACGACTACAACTGGTCCGACATCATCGACGACCCCGATATGACGGCCGTTAACGCGAGTTTGGGAAATACCTCGTGGCCGGTGATTCCCTGCGATCAGGGATGGGAATACGACACCACGGAAGTCCCCTCGTCCATCGTCATTGACGTACGTCAACGTTCGGTGCAAACCGAATTATGTTGAAAGCAAACGGATGTTTCATGGCCCAAACCAATAATCGCGTATCCCTTTACTTATCCCCGTACAGTTTGACCTCGTTTGCCAGAAAGCGATTTACCCCACGATCGGCCTTGTAGCCCTCAATACCGGTGGACCCATCGGCGTTTATCTCTTCGGCACTCTGAACGACCGGTTCGTAATGTTTCCACCGTCGGCGAGCACGTCTCGTTGCATTGAGAAACAAATTATGGTAGCAGACCAGCACTTTAGCAGACTGTTCGAAGAATGGTTCCCAATTTTTTTGATGCTGATAAATTGATTGATTTTATTATAAATAATGATATTACTGATACGCAAGAAGGTATTCATCCCATCAATTTTGGATTCGCTCTGTGGGGTCAGTTATCGTACCCAAACGAACCCAATACAAACCCAAACAAACAAGGTGTCATAAAAATTTCAAAATTAGTAGGAACCTTCTTCCGCATCAATAATATCGTTGTCTATAACAAAACGAAGCCATTTATCGGCAAAACAGAAATCGGGGACAATTTTCGAAAGAGCCGCCAAAGTACAGAAATACCCAAATGATTGCTCATACACCGGATTTTGTACAAAATTGCACCTCGCCGAGACGAAAAAATGGTTAAAGGATTTTTGAAATCGGTCTAATCGTTTGCGAGATATCGACGATTTCTTAGTTTCTCCCAAGCGATATAGCACGTCCAACGGTATATAGCCACTCGAGTCAGCCACGCGAAAAGAGGCGATCCGTCCCAGTCTCGTGCACTCGATCGACTTTCACTAAATGCACGCTGAGCGTTCTCGTCGAATTCGGATTAATATCACGAATTTTATTTTACGAAAAGAACACGACCGTATCTCGGAGCAACGAGAGGTATCGCTGATTGCAACCTCCACGCGCTGTACGATATAAGAATTCATCTCCCGACATTTATGAATGAAGCAGAATCGGGCGACGACTGTCGTTCTTCACGTGTCTCGCGACCCTCATAGCCGGCGGTTGTCTCACCTCGATATCGAACAGTTTCTGGACATGGGCGGCCTGTCGTTGCCTCGTTGGGTTGACCATACCAGCGATCTACCAAATACCCTTCATCATATGTAAGCTCGAATTCATTCGCAGTTGCTTTTTTTCTCCATTCCTACCTCTTGAGGGCGTGACGAACACGCCTCCGTCCACTTCGAAATTTTGAAACCACTATTCTCTCAAACGGCTGAACCAATCGGTACGAAATTTGTTGTGTGCATTCAGGAGGATGGCACCTAGGGCCCTCCGGTCACCATCTCAAATGAATACGTTTCATTCTTGAAAAATCGCGGCTTAAAACGTTTCCACTATCTCGCTCGCACTCGTGTGTCGCGTGGTAGTGTTGGGCATGCCTTCAAGGTAGTCCTCTCGATGCAGACTAGTTATGTAGCGAAACATGTCTAAATGATGATTTTCCGAGATTTCGAATATATGAGTTAAAATTAATTAATATTAAAGAAGCTTATCCAAGTGAATACAAGTACTTGACAGTTTATTACAAATCATGAAGTAATTGATTAATAATTATTGCAGTGACTCAAGTATTATTTGTTGTCTTATTAGATTTACATGTGGCGATTTTGCATTTCAGCTGATGATCTTTGCTGTCACGATATTATATCGTAGATTCTGTATCTTTACTCGGAAGTTCATATCAAAATCAATATAACTTACAAAAATGTTCGACAATCGTATTTTTTTGTTAGTTTATTAGATTTTTATGTATTTGATACATCTAAAACTCATTTGTTGTAAGAATCTCGTGGAATTTCTGTGATATATATCATTTTGAAGTAACCGGAAGTTAGCTTCTTTCACCTACCGAAAGAAAATCGCCTTGAGAAAGTCTCAATCTTCAAATATAAATTACTCGGAAATTAGGTCGATAAGTGGCATTGATATTTCAACGGAATAACTAAATATACTAAAATTGAAAATATTTTGAAAAAATCATGTAAATCTCATGGATTGATCCACCCCGATAGGACTACCTTAATGACAATATCTAAAATTTCGTGTGGGGCTAACAGCTTTGGAGCTAGTCGGACCGAACTACCGGTCTTTCGTGACCGTGATGACCTGTACGTTCTACACGATGGGGCTGTGTATGCTGGCGGGCGTGACGTATTTGATACCCGAATGGAGAACACTAGCAGTAACGACGAGCGCCCCGTTCGTCCTCTACTTCCTGTACTGGTGGTCTGTACTGAAAAAGGCAAACCCGAAACGTAAAAAACTACAAACGAAAATAAAAAGAGGATTTACTAAAATTGTGAGGGAAATTGGACGTGCAGGTTTCTTCCAGAATCACCAAGATGGCTTTTGGCGAAAGGCCGTTTGGCGGAGGCGAACGAGATTCTTAAGAGGCTCGCCCTCGTCAACGGCAAGGAATTGCCGGAATCGTTTACCCAAAAATTGCGGCAACGTATGACGATGTCGCGAACGAAAAGCGAGGAGGAGAGACTCCGCGATGGTCCGGGTGTCCTGGCCCTCTTCAGAACTCCGAACATGAGATTGAAGACGTTCCTGATAACCCTCAATTGGTGAGTGAACTTTAATCGCGAAATGGACTATCCTAACCTATACCGCAATTTCAGCTTTTGTTTATCGACAAGCGTCAGCAGCGCCACGAGACGTTTCCGAACTACCAGAATTTGACGTTTGCAGGTTCGCCAATAACATGGTGTACGTCGGGCTGTCGTATTACGGGCCAGCTCTCGGCAACGAGGAACATCTGAGTTTCTTCTTCTCGTCGTTCGCCGAAATACCGAGTTATCTCGCCTGCTGGGTCGTCATGGATAGGTGGGGACGCCGTTGGCCCCTTTGCTTGTGCATGGTCACCGCTGGGTTATCCTGCATCGCCACTGTTCTCTTGCCACCCGGTAATCCAAAGACGCTAAACTCGATTACCAAAATACCCCTTGTTTCGCATAAATCGCCTACCGTCAGGTCTGTAAACTCCAACGGTTAACCGTTAACTTCCGGTTAAGCGAATTTGCAGATTTCCATCTTCGCGATCTGCCGATTTTTTAGCTCCGAAACGAAAAGCGAACTTTTCGTCTTCGCCGATATGAGCACAACCGTCAGATTTTGAGCTCAGCGAGCAAATTTCGAAAAAGCTTGACCAAACGAGTGCAAAATAAACCGCTGGAGTTTCGAGAACGTACCAAGACTCGTGCGGAGTGCGACCGAATCAAGCCTCTGTCTCTCTTCGCAGACGCAGTCACGACCACCCTGGTCCTCTTTCTACTCTCCAAATCCGCAATATCAGCCTCCTTTCTCATAATTTATCCGTTCGCGGGTGAACTGTATCCGACTCAATTACGGGGTGTCGCGATCGGCTTCTCGGCTTACATAAGCGGTCTTGGACTCGTCATCATTCCATTCATCACTTACCTGGTGAGAATTTTTATACTCTGCTCATTCAAAACCAGACCTCTGTTTCTCGAGCAATTGGTGAATTTTATTAAAGTACACAAGATCTCTGCGAAAGGGGAACAAAGAGAAGAAATAAAATGTACGAGATTAAAACAGTGTGATGGGGATTTCTATGAATATCCCAAGAGTTGTGTGACCTCACGTAATCGCGAGCAACAATCTCGCCAATTTTCGCCTCGCTGGATTCGGCTGATTCCGAAATGGAGAAAAAGAGAGAGAGAGAGAGAGAGAAAGAAAAACAAAAAGAGTTGCTGACACCTAGCGGATTCCTAAATATGTCGTCCCCAAAAAAAAGTAATTCTACGAGTGTCATCCCTAGATTTTATAAGATGAACGATGAGCACTGTGAAAAAACAATAATCAATTGTAGTCGATCTTCGTCCAATGCAACTTTGGTGACCGCAAAAACGAACAAACTGCCAACGATCAAAACACACGAGCCACATGCTCCTGATTTTTTTACAGGGACGTGAGAATCTCGTTCTTCCATTGGTAATACTAGGGGTGGTATCGGTGATCGGTGGTTTGTCGGGGCTCCGTTTGCCCGAGACTCTGCACCACAGATTGCCGCAGACGGTCGAGGAGGGAGAGCTCTTCGGAAAGGACTGGAAGTGCGCCGATTGTTTGCGCTGCATACCGATCAAGTTCGTTGAAAGGAACGAAAAAGTAAAGCAACCGGAAGTTACGTTAACGGACTTACGGTTGCCCTTCCCATCTCGCTCTCTCAACGGAGAACACTATCTAATAGATTATCTCTCATCTTTCCCGCAGACCGACTTCGACAACGACTTCGTACGAGGATCTGTCGACTTCCGGTGTCGAGACCCTCGAGATGCAGCACCATCGGGTGTCAGGCGAGGACGAAGGTAGTTCAAGGACTCGTGACGAGGCGACGACAAACTTTGACGGCGGCCCCGGAATCATACGGGGCACCTTAAGCACGACGAGCGTCAGTGGTGGTGGAACTTCCCGCCGTTTGGTGCGCCAGTCTAGCGCGATGGAGACCCAAAGGGATTCGGATGGCTCTATCAAAATGACCTATTGGTTTTGAATCCGACCGCGTGTGAACGAATAAAAGGAACAAGGATAAAGAGGAAAGAAAACATCTTTCTCTTTCTCTCTCTCTCTCTCTCTCTCTCTCTCTCTCTCTCTCTTTGGCTCTCAACCGCAGTCTCGATGAACACAAGTCCGGAAAGTTTCATGGTGCGGGATATTCTTGAGTCGGAGTTTCCAAACTTGTACGTAATAAGAGCGTGCTCCAGGCCGAGGCTTTCTGTCTTCCCTCGAGGGAACTGCTTCCCGCGATGATCCTTTCTGTCATCCGGAATGGGTTTGTGCCGCGTATACTCCTGACTGGGAACTGGTTCGAGTGAGCATTCATTCAGGTTCGCCACTTCCACCTCTCCTGGCTCTTTCACCGTTGACTCATCGCGATCCGAGTGTAAAGTTCCTACAATCGCGTAGTCCTGTTGTAGCAACTGTAAAGAAAGCGCGGTTATTCCCTTTTGCTTCCTCGTGGAGATATCGGCCATTCGCGAAAGCAAATCGTTCGAAACATAATTAATTGTTTTTATACCGCAAAAATTCATATCTTCGTTGCTTTAACAAAATACCATGACACGGTGTTGGCGATTGCGCCGTCACGATGTTATAGGGGGACCTCCCGTAACGCCGGACGGCACCTAGCACCGGACACTTGTACAATCATGACAAATCGCAACACGTTCAATTAAAAAACGGGGGGCATCGATACGCTTCCCCGCGCCTCTTCCAACCGTTTTTTAATTGATTTGTCAAGATAGTACGAGTGTCCGGTGCCGTCCGGCGTTACGGTAACTCCCCCTACGTTATAGAATTATGAGTTGCCCGCGCATCCGCGAATTTACATACATTACATGTAACAAAGTTGAAATACGAAAATATCCTGCAAACTCTGAAAACTGCGAAAGCTGCTGCGAAAATGACTATGGCGGATATATATTTATGGTGAATGATTTTCCGAGCAACGATTCGAGATTCAACGATGTGAAAAATCATGATACCAAAGGGTAATTGTAAACTAAACTTTTGACGAACTACTTGGTGAAAACGGATGGGCAAAATGGCACTAGTAGGAGTATTCTATTCGACGCACTTTTTGTCATTTTCAGGCAATGAGGAACGAGTCGTGTGGGACTTTATCGTTGCCATTTTTCACGGAATTTGATGGACTACACGTGTCGTTTTTATACCGGCTATAACATTGTGACGTCACAGCGCGAACTTAGGATTTGCTCGGCGCGTTACCACGGAACGAAATAGAATGCGAATTTCAAAGCGGTATACATTTGCCAAATAAAAAAAGCTCATTATATAAATTCATAAAAATGAATTTTCATGAAAATGAAAACCTTTCATAAAAATCACGCGCGATCATTTTTAATAAGAAGAAAAGAAGAGGATTGATAACCTAATTCTTCGAATTGATCGCAATTGAAGAAGGAGGATAATAATACTTTTTCACGGAATAAACGTTACCGACGCTTTTGTTCCGTTTCTTTTGAACCACCGGACATTATCATACATCTGAACTCTTACCTCTCGAGTAGACGTCGCTTGAGCTCCGGTGGATAAGCGACGTATATGTAGTGATCGGGCATATCGCTGGTGGCCGCGACTTGCAGCCTCTCCTCGCCGATCTCGATCCTACGACGATGATCGTCGTGTCTCATCGACATAGAATCGGGCCCGAAACCGCTGGGATCGTGCAGCAACGCTCGCTCGGACGACTGGTGACCGTCGCACGTATCCTGATACTCCTCGTTGGTCTCGATACCGGCCTCGTCGCCGGAACTGTGTATCAAGTAATCATTACGCGTAAGAAAGTGCGAATAACCAAACGTGGAAAAAGTTTCGATGTGCAATTGACGTACCCGAGAATAATGGAAATAATGTAGTAACAGACGGAAATTCCGGTCGATAGTACGAGAAAAAAAGCTATGAGTAAATACCACGGTGTATGTCGGGGCTGCCTCCTAGAATCCTCCCAATATTTGTCGCAGCTCAGGTACCAACAGATCGCTCGATTGAGCTCGCCTATCAGAAAAAGCCAAACTGGTGACTCGAGGTGAACAATAAAAGGAATGAAGAAATAACACATTTTTTGCGAAATCGACACGGCGGAAATGTTCCTTCGGAAGATCAAGGCTGTTACGTTTTCTTAATTTTTTTCTGAAGTTGACGACGATGTACCTTCGATTTCCTGGAAATCCTTGACGGAAAGGTTGGCAAGAAGCCCAGCGATGCAGTCCCGTACGAGTATCTGCGGAAAGTGGCGAGTCGTCAGGATTAACGATCGTGGGTTGAATTTGTGTGGAAACACGATTGAAGCAATCAAAGACGAGAGAACGAATGCGGATAGAAAAAAGAGGCCCAACCGACTTGGCCGTATCATTACATTTCCCCGAAAACACTTCCCCGAATGACACTTACCCGAGAAATAAATGCAGAATAAATTGAATTCATTTTGCAATTGAAAAAGATGGTTTTGTGGGTATGTTGGTTTGTTTGGGTTTGTATGTGTGCTGGTTTGACTGGGTTTGGGTTTGTTTGTATATGTTGGGTCCGTTTTGGTTTGTTTAGCTTTGTTTGGGTTCGAGACAGTGTCATTCGGAGAAGTGTTCATTCGAGAAAATGTCATCCGGTGATCTAAGTTTCGGGGAAGTGTTTTCGGGGAAAAGTACGTGTACCGACCTGGCACTGTAACTTGAGTTTCTCGAGTTCCTCGGGTTTGCAGTTTGACTTGAGTTTACGTATCTCGAATTCCTTGCCGCGCTCGCGTTTGTCACTCACGGCAGCTGGCAACGACGAGGACTCGACGAGGTTCGTGGCGTCCTCCTCGTCCTCGTCGTCCCCGTGTTCGTCCTTGGGCTTATCACAAGCGTGACTCTCGTTGTCAGGCCCGTTATACGTTGAGCGTGACGAGGGTGAAGTGGACGACGATGATGACCCTGAGATCGCGTTATCGCCCTTGGATGATCCGGGCTCACCTCGATCGCCACTGACGCGTTTGCAATGACGCTGATGATTGCTACTGTATGACGTCATCGAGCCCACCGATGCAAGCTCCGATTTGTCGTCGACCAAGCCACCCGTCCCCGTCGTCTGCTGTTGCTGCTGCTGCGTCGTCTGCGAGGACTTGTGAATCCTCGCTACTTCTCGACACTCGCATGACCCACCGCCGTACTTGCCACGCCGATTTTCTTTGCCACTCCGATGACGCTCGCCCGATCCGCCGCTCTTCTCCCGCCATATCTGAATGTCCGTGTTCAATGAACCGCTCGGATCGTCCGTTAACGAGCCGTCCAACTCCCCACCACCCAACACGTCGCATCTCATTATGTCGCAGTAATTCGCCAGGCAGACCGCGTCTTCGGCCTGTCAAACAATTATACATACACGTGAATTGACATCGCGTTGAAACTGAAAAAAAGCAACCATCTCATTCCGTTTCACGAATCGATGGTCATCGATTTTTCACGCTATGCGAAACTATTGGCCAATTAAAAGAAACAACAACAAACTCGAAATTACAATAATTGGAAATATTAATGGAATTTCCTGAAACAACAATCTATTATATTTACGTAATTGTAATTATGACGATTAATCTCCAGTACTATCGATGAAGATCAGTGAAGGTTCGATGAAGCAATTAGAAGATATCGAATAACTTAAATTGATTCTTTTCGATCCTAAGGATTTCACGGCTCTTTATATTCTTGTTAAAAATTGGGGTTTCAGGATGGCAGCTGTGGATCGAGGATACTTTCCAATATACTTCCTAGTTCGAAAGACGAAATACCAAATTAATCACTCCCGGAGTTTATAAGATGCTCTACTCGAGCAGTAAACTGTAAATCGGAACAATCGGTAGGAAAATCAATCCACGGATCATAGTAGTCGAAAGATATATTGAATGAGACTGCATTGCACAATCAGCCGTGGCCAATCGGTTGGTGCAATGATTCGAAACGATCACTGCAACCTTATATGGAACACCTGAACCACGATCATCTCAGTATGGGATCTCTCAGTTCAAATAACACAACGATAATACCCAATACGACTTCCAATCCGAAATCATAATGTTTTGTAATCAACTTGATGATTCTCGAATCCAAGAGCGTGTAATGTTAAATGTACCATGTTAATGTTGCTCCTGTGCCTGCTATCGAAGTGGGCGTCTAGATGTTTCTCCGCGTAGAACGATTTGCCGCAAAGGCCGCAGGTCCATTGTGACGTTCTGTGTTGTATTTTGGCCGCCTGCTGCGGATGAAAAATGTCTCGGCTCTCGTGGAACGGGCATTCGAGTGGCAATTCCACCTGATACTTCTTCAATATTGGTATCCATCTCTAAAAAACGATAGGCGAACGTTAACGAATGGAAAATCAGGAAAAATATTTGACTTTCCAGTAAAAACAATAAGGTGGGAAAGAGGAGTGGGTGAAGTAGAATTGTATTACATTGATGATTGATACCTTTTGGACAATTTTCCTCACGACCGAAGCTCGATCTCGGGGGCATGATATTTTAAATACGCTCGGTCCTGGCCAGGGTATCACGGACAGTAGCAGCACCGCTACGATCTTCTCGTTTATTAACAGCAGCCACCAGCCGGAGCGTCCAACGAAGTCGCGGACGAGGATCAGGGAAACAAAAATACGGATACGATAAGACGTCTTGATCGTTCGTTTGGGTTTACCGTTTTACGAAGTGCAAGGAAGCGTGGATGAAAATACGATCGATAGCTGTCAATGCGTCACTGGAGTACACGGAACATTGGTCGACGACGAGCACACATACACACACCCACGCGCGCAAGTATAAATGACAACGCCATATAGGGTCGCGACGCCCACGCGACCTTTCTGGACAATTTACATGGTGGAGTGAAAGTAAAAATGGCCAATGAAAAGAAAAAAAAACGAACAACATACACACTGGAGGAATAATCGAGAAACACCGATGCCGGAAATATTGACGAACTCTTCGATAATTACCTCCAGGTGACAAGGTTTGGTCTTCATTCATAGCCCTGTACTTCGTCGAAGTTCTCGACGAGACTCACACTCGCGTTTTAGCTTCTCACCCTCTCCAACCCTCTCCCTTTGCTCCCCGTATGCGCACGCTGCTCACGAATGAAATTCTCGCGTCCACCCTCCTGACGCAAACGACGCGATAAGCCGCAGAATTTACGGACTCGCGTCGATCGAGACGCGCAAACGCAACGGGCGCACGGTAAGCCCGAACGAAAAAAACTTCACGTTGCCTCGTATTGTTTCACATTTTATTCGATTTTTTTTTTCAATACCTTTTTTTCCTTTTGTCATTCAACTTTATTTAGAAATTTCTTCCGCTTTGTCAAACAGTCGCTTGTGTGTGTGTGTGTGTGTGTGTGCTACAAAGGATCGCAAGTACGCGCACACGGAATTATGTATTTATGAGATCTCTAGCGACGATAAAAAATTCTTCTCATTTTCGTGTGTTCTTTTTCCAAAAGAATTCACGTACAACTGTATGGGTTAACTTATCGTTGTCGACTCGGAGCTTCTTTTCCTTCAATTCTTATCGTAATAACGGTGATAACGTTAATAATAATAGAGATTATTATTGTTGTTAATATTTGTTTATACATGTGAAAAACGCGGCAAATGAAAAAAAAAGAAAGAAAGAAAGAGAACGCCGATTAAGTTTCGGCAACCTCTTAACGAGCGCGTCACCGCCTAACGCTCTTCTCACCGTCCGCGAGACGACGCCTCGCGATGGAACTAAAGAAGGACCGAAAAATAGAAGAGAAAGGGATGGAGCAGAGCGAAGAGAATTTCGCTAATTCCGTTCTCTCCTTTATTTCGGTTCTTTTTTTTCTTGAATTCACTCTCTCTCTTCCTTTCCCTTCAACTTGGCGTTTTCCCTTTCTCTTTCCAATTTCCTTGCCCTTGAAGCGTGTTATTCGTTGCTCGCGATTTTCAGTCGAACTCATCGACCGCTGGTTCGCGAGCGTTTCCGAGACGAGACGAAACGATTGCCGTTATCCAGTTTCATTCTCCTGATCTCGCTTCACTCTCTTCTTCGTTGTTGCTGCTGATGCTGCTGCTGATGATGATGATATTGATGTTGATCGCGGTCACGCTACATGAAGTCGTCGTACTCGTTGTCGTACGTGTACGTGTCGTACTCAGTCAGGTGCGCGTTATCACCCTCGATCTTCAGTTTCGCTTTGCCCTTGCCCTTGTTTTTCTTTCCCTTGTCGCCCTTCTCTAGCTTACTTTTCTCTATCGCCAGATTCTCTAGCGTCGTTTTCAGCTTCTTCAGACTGGTCGACGACACTGCCAAACGTCCACAAAACATTCAATTATCATTATTATTATTATTCCGTTATCATAATTTCATGCGCGTGTATTTTTTTGGTTCAACGTTTTGCGATCTTCTCGGAATTTACGAATTCGCGAAATCCAGCACGTATTTATCACTCATCCCGGAATTACTGTTCTATCATAATAGTAATTATTATTTTTGTTAATTAAATATAGCACCATTAATACGCGGCGATTAACAGATTTGATTGGAATTAATAATGTTAATAAAATAATGATCAATAAATCTATTAGTCTATTGCAATTAATGAACCATCGATTGAATCGATAGATTACTCACGATTGACTGCGATACGATTAATGAGTTCCTCAGCGAAGCCCGGAAATTCCGTGTGCTTGTTCAAACCGTTGATCTTCTGCGTAAGGATATCGCAAAATTGGTCGAACTCCTCCTTCGTGTCGGGCGTCATGGAATCGAGACCAGACCCTTGCACACCTTTAAAAACAAATACACACGAAGGCATATTGCGAAGGTTACTTAAAAACTCAAACGCTATTAAGGCAAGAAGATCAACGCCAGTACGCGTACGCGTGTTACGTATTTGGCATGAGAAAATGTATTTGAGTTTGTGACAGAACGCATGTGCGATTGCGAAAAAAAATCACTCATTTTTCTCACTTTGTCGCGTCATTTTTCAATTCCTAGAGAATTCTCGAAGTCAACAGACAGTTGACTCTTACGCGGTCTCCCTCCAACAGAAGTTGGAGGGAGACCGCGTAATGATGAAAAAATCAAATATAAAAACTCCGAATTGTCAAGGCTGTAGAACACAAGAAAAGTGTCCGGGCAGCGATCTTGTGCTATTTTCTACGTGCCACCTTCTAATTCGTATCCGAACTGCATGGAGAATTTAAAAAATTTGAACAATCGTTGATCCCCGCGACGCTAGTCAGAAACAGTACGAGAGAGGCTCATCGACCCACGGTGTGCGCCTAGTACGAAAAAAACTCAAGGCAAAAAGAACAACCAGAACGAACGAAAGAAATAAAAATAAAAAATGGAAATAAAATTGTAAAAAAAAGATAAATAAAGTACGCACAGAGGTATTTGTACAAAAACTGATTTGAACACAAAGTCTTGTCCGTTTTGCGTTAAATAGCCATTTTTATTACAATACAGTAACAAGTTTTCCTTTTGTTTGTTGTCTCCTTCTCTTTTTCTCGATGACTCTCTCGCGTCAATGAATTTTCGCAACTTTCAGCTCCGTTTTTTTTGCTCATCTTTTTTTATATAATAAAATTGACGGTTCGAAGGTGCGCGATTACGATGTGTTCAACGAGAGAACATTACGTACGTGTAATCTCTGGTACGGTTCCTGACAGCGATATAATGGAAACGGAAAGAAATCTTTGTCTCTTATTCTCTCTCGTTGTCTCTCGCTATGCCTCCCCACGCGCACATGATCCTCTATCAGAGTAAAAAAAACAGAAGGCACGAGACATTTTGCCCTATCGAATGCGTAATACTGTATGAGAAAAAAGACGATCGCGTTCGAATTTTGTCATCGGCTATCTTATAATTGCAAAAGTACGAAAACTCCCCAAGGCATCCGCGAGAAACGTACGAAAAAAGGGAGAATATATTATTTCAGTTCTTCAGCTAAAGGCGTTGGACCTTATCGATTTAAGTGCTGTATTTTAATTGTGAAAAAATTTGGGCTCTCTACGCCTGATTTGATTTCGACGCAAAGATGTTCTCGTCGTTTCGACATATTTTTTTTTTTTTTTTTGTTATCCTCGCCCTTGCAGCAATTATCGAATGATTTTCGTTTTTCGTTCTCAGTTTTGATGAGTGCGTTTCTGTTTGCTTCGGCGATTTTTTCATCGTCCATTTCGGATAATTGGCTCGCGATCTCCCTTTCCCTCGAGCTCTCACTTTTTCTCGGATTTTGCGGGTTTACGGGGACTAAAGTCTACAAGGTTCGACAAACCAAAAGTCTCCATGGCGATTCTCAGATCGGCCTCCTCCTGGAGCCTCTGCCGTCTTAGAACCTCAGCCCTTCTCTCCTCCGGAGTAAGAGCCTCCTCCTTCTCCTTGGCTTTCCTCTCGGCTTCCTCCCTCGCCTTTCTCTGTGCGTGCAAAATGAAGACAAAACTTAGTGGCATTTTTGTATAATTTAGACAATTGTGAGAATTCTTTCTAAATGATGTCAATAAATTTAAACAATTTCGTAATTATGAAATTTTAGATTTGGTAACGACGAACCAAGGATCGCTAATGATTATCGATCAATTGACAATTAACAGCGTTGATCAAAATATCATTTAATATATAATTGTACGTATAACTACAAACAAATCTTCTGTAATTTTTATACACATAATTAACAGATCTTGGACAATTGGTACACAGAAAAGCAAAAGTAATGTGGAAATCTTTGTAGGATCCACTCGTCAAAGGAAATTTAATACAAATCGACTGCAATGATGGATTATTATAAGCTCCAGTTGCAAATTTTTATCGTCATTGATAGATCGTCAAAGAAGTAAAGCACGCATTGTCAAGAAACTTTGGGATAGTAAATGACCAATTATGTTCGTTAACCAATTACGTTCTTTCAGCTACTATCAGCTTCAACGAACCTCGCGCTCTTCAATCTTCTCTGTTAGGCTCTTCTTAGATTTAGGTTTAGGTGCTTGAGCCTTAGGTACTTCGACAGGCTTCTTGGAATCTTCCTTCTCCTCATCAACCTCCTCCCAGCTGTCCTGTATCGGAAGCATCCGTTCATTAGCCGTAACTCAGCTGCCATTGGCTTTTGAGCCTTTGATGATAATCCATTTTGGAGTATCAGGATAGGACGTCAAAGTCATAAAAGTACGACATTGTCAAGGTCATCAAAGGGCAACGAAGGTTGTCGAAGGTTGATCATCATCAAGACAGTAAAATCGTAACAATCCGCGTTCGATTCAGAAAAATATCACGAAAATCGAAAAATTGCGATCGCGACGATTTTTCGACGCATGGCGTATCGAGCATGTGGGAAAATGTTGGTTAGGAGTAACGAGTGCACGATTGAAATGATTAATGAGATCGGAAACGCGAGGGCCAAGGGGGAGGAGGGATAAGGACGAAAAATTTACCTTGACTTCCTCCTCCTCGTCCTCGCCCTCCCACTTGTTCGTCCTCATGACGAACTCGAACTTCGCCTCGATGTCGTCAGCATCTGCAATCACATACGGAAGATATTTCCCCAAGGATTTCCGATTCAAGTTTTATTAGCTAAAAGGGTATCCGGGTCTCCGATTCTCCGTCTTTCGTTTTCTCTTACTCTCGCGAACAGTGCCAAGTTTTATTGGCCAAGACCAACAATAAATCGCATACGTCACTGTCTTTTTTTGCAGTTTTATTTTTTTGGAAATTTTCATGTGCGACTTTCTTACCCCACTCGTCGTCCATCTCGAGAACGATTTTTATATTTTTTCTACGTTTTCTATCTCGTCAACTGGCTCCAAAGAGTGCGAGCGCTGTTTTCGAAATAAGAAAAGAGGCGCACGGGAAACAATATACAGGGAAAAAGCTGTACAAGGATGTGCACACGCGGGCGCGCGCGCGCACGAGCTCGCGAATTTCGTATCGTACGGAACAACGACGCTCGAGTGTACGAGAGACGCAACTGGACGAGAGAAGACAAGGGGAAAAAAACGGGCAGCAAGTCGTGTGCTGCCTTTCACGTTGCGCGGCGGACCCGGCAAACACCGCAAGCCACACCGCTTTTTCCGTGTGAAGTTGTCTCCGTGAAATCCGAGTGCCTCAGCGCCCTTTACCCAGCGGATGACTGCAGTACTGTTGTTTTTGGAATCGCCGCTTTTTTTTCGGCTTTGGTTCGGGACAGACGGGGTGGCGGAACATGGTATTGTCGCCGTGCGAAATATGTTCTCATAATGTTTGCCATTCGTGGCGCTAGTTATGTTATGAGGATCTAGCATGCCGCGCTTATACTAGCTATAACCACTTATATACGGACATGAAGGTGTTCAGCGCCCGTGCATTGTCGCAGCTGCCGAAAGGGCGGTTGGAAAACTTTTACCGCGATTGGTTCTTTCCGAAGATTCTCAGCGTCGCTTGTTCACGGATGCGCGCTACTATGGTTATCACGGGCGCGAAAGTGCCTAGAGAGGGGGTAAGTTTTACGCGCGATCTGGCTGCACTGCATAATGGAGCATTATGATTTGTGCGACAATCACCTAGCACCCAGCAGCCAAGCGTACCATTGGTACGGCGTACCGGTAATGTGGAGGTACGCCGTATCTCCACGGTGACGGTACGCCGTACCGCTACGGTACCAACTCCGTGGCAGGGAAGCAAATATCTCGAAAGTATATAGGCTAGCTCCACGGTAGCTCCACGGTAGCTCCACACCACTACCGTACCAGTACGCCGTGGAGTGCCCTAGGGGAATCGTACGCTAGGCTATCTGTAGCGGGATTCCGTAACTCGTTACGCGAGATTTCGTTATCGTTAGGTAACGACAGCCAATCGCATGCTCGATTACAGAAGAAAGGGAGGCGCTCATTGGCTGTCGTTACCTAACGATAACGAAATCTCGCGTAACGAGTTACGGAATCCCGCTACTGGGCAGATACGCGAGCGGTACGTGGTTATTTGGGTACGTGGTTATTTGGGTGGTGATATCAATTCTTGATGTCACCATAAAGTGAAGTTTACCACCGTAAACTTCACCTTATGGTGAATACCGTGGTTCGCTGACCGGTACACCAATCTGACAAACGCTTTTATAGTTTTCACTATCATTACGTACTATTGGTACGATTAAGGAAAAACAGAATGCAACGTCGAATGGCCAAGTTCACACAGCTTGATTTTGTTTCTGCGCAATGGTGCCGCACCAACGAATTCAGACGTACATAGAAGAACAGTTTTTATGGGAGGCCTGAAGACAAGTCTTCTGCGACCCGAACTGCCGCGTGGTGGCCTGACGAGCGAACAGCTATATGAGGCGGCGTCGGGGCAGGGGCGGAACGAGACACTTATCTCTCTCTCTCTCTCTTACCCATTGCGGAGCGAAAACACGCTTGAGCTAACAGTCTGGAATCGAAACCAACATGCTTGATTCAATTTTTTTAGAAAATTCATTTATTTCAGTAGCTTAAAATGTGTGTAGCTTAAAATGTGTAACGTGAAGTTTATGAATTTATTTAAAAATTCATTTTATTAGTTAAAAAACAAACAATTTTTTCAAGTACAGTTGTCTTTTTTCTTGTAGCACGAGGGTCATAAGCAGGGTGGGACTTCTATTTAACGTTTACTATTTAAGAATGTTTTCAATTAATGAATGATTTTTTAACACACAGCACTATATAACTTTGCAAAAAAATATTGGCTACGAAATATAAGTGGAGCCGTTCGCATTTGCAGTTATCGTGGATTATTGGTTTCTCCTGCAATAACCAACATTCGTGGA
>JAPYZJ010001069.1:0-38752 GCA_030522765.1 Ophioninae sp. B BG-2022a | reverse complement strand
TCTGGGACCCATACATGCTTATATCAATCGTCTTAGAATTTCACCCCCTACCTCCCATTTCAAGGATGACACTCTTAGCTGGGACACCCTGTATATATATCTCATATATCTATATATATATATATATTGTATGTGAGTAGAGCGTAAGTAAATATGTTAGTGAATGTGTTAGTGGACGAGAGAGAGAGAGAGAGAGAGAGATTGATTGATAATATTTAATATGCCCTAGTTCAAAACTAGTCGAGCAAAAAGAATACACAATATAAAAACTGATTATAATACAAGTATCTTAGAATAGACTTAAGACTAAATTAGACTAAAAATAAAAATAAAAAAACACTGGAATATAAAAATAAAATAAAGAAACCGTAGAGAGAGAGAGAGAGAGAGAGAGAGAGAGAGAGAGAGAGAGAGAGAAACTGCAAAGGGAATGAAGTAATCGTTACAGCTCGCCAGCAACCACGGTACATCACAGTTTTACCATTTTATACCACAGATGAAAATATCTCTTTGACGTCATCCCTTCACATTGAAAATGTACACACGAAATATTTAACACCAATAAAAATTATTCGAAACATTATTCCTACAGTAAATTTAATAAATGTCAGTCAGACACAAACCTAACTCGGAAAGTCTGAAATAAATACTGCAGAAGCAGAGGGAATAATGCGAGAGAGGGAACGAAGAGGGGGATAACTCTTCAGCTTCTCTTTACTTCTCTTTTCCTTCTTGAAAAACTCACGCTCCTCGGATTTACGGACATGACGATTTTTTTTTGTTTTTTTTTTTTTAATAATACTACCTGTCAAAAAATTCTTCGACAGCGTCACTGGCATTTGCCACCAGGCGGCCAATATATGCCAATCTCTCGCGAAGCAAACGCCTGCTACATCTCTTTTTTTTTCCCCGACCTCACCTTACCAACGTTTTTTCGCTGCTGTCTCTTTCTCGTTCCTTCGTTGTTCTTTCTTTCTCTCTTTCTCTCTTCTTCTTTTTTCCACTCTCTCGACTTTTTCTCTCTCTCTCTCTCTCTCTCTCTTGCTCGCCCACTCGAATCATTTGACGTTTCAGCAGCTGGCAACTGCTGACACAGTGTACTCTTTTTCACGAAGGGTCTCAGGGAGAAAAAAAAGAGATAGAGGAGTGTGAGTAAAAAAAAAAAACGGTGGAAAAGAAGCAGCCACCAAAACTGTCAGAGCGAAACAGTAAAATCCGTGAGAAAGAATGGAACTAGTGGAAACGACGTTTTCGTGTCTGATCCAACTTTATTGGGGAAAAAAGTCGTACAAATATACACAAGAAAAGCCAGCAGTCTCGCAAACGCGGAGACAATTTACGTGGACGTAGAATTGAAACGTGATGATTCAAAAGTCAATATCTTGGTCTCTCACTGCTTCTGTTTTCCTCATGATTTCTCCCGTGACCTCTATTGCACCCTGGGCTTTTTTTAATGAGAAAATCGTTCGTCTTCTCGTCCATTCGTTTCACCAAAAAAAAAAAAAAAAAAAAAACGTCAGGAAGTAGATAGGAACACTTTGAATGTCGAGTACAAAATTGACGAAACTCGAACGGAAGTTTGACTGGAAAATCATGTTTTCGTAAAGTTGACAAGGGATTTTGATCAACACGGACCAGGTGACGTCCAGTCTTATCTGCAAGTATGGAGAAGTACTCGAATTGAGATTCCATCGAATGTCAAGGGACTCGAGAGGTCGAAGAGTTTTCATACAACACTACGAGCGTAGTTACCCTGAAAGAGGTCAAATAAAGCTTACCCGCTCGGACGTATACCAACACGTCGTTTGGTTGGACTACCAAAAAAAAAAAAAAAAAAAGAAATGAAAAAAAGAAGAAAAAAAATGATAAACGTTCGGGTAAAAGTTTGCCAACGTCAAACAGTAATTCGCTCTATCGGGACAGGGAAAGCTCGTACGGTACAAAACGGGAATACCAGTGGCAAAAGGGGCCGATAGAGTTGGCGGACGCGGGGTTCAAGTCGGGGGGATGAAAGCTCGGCTTTTCCCAACCCCCTCGGGTGATCCGAGGCGACGCTTCGTTCGTCAACGATAAACATAGTTACTCGCTTTACTGACACGAACGTTTGAGCCAGAGACGAGAAACTGCTACGAGTCACACCGAGGGGAATAGTTATTTTAGGATAACTATGGATGAGCCTTGAAAGGGTAGAAAGCCAAGCTTGGAAATTCGCGAATTTCGGAGACTCCAGAGCAGTTGACATAATGAGGCCATCGCTTGAAGTATCGATGAAATCGACTTCTATTCTCCACTCTGCTATGCAATTTTAACGATAAACGCCACGAATAAAAAATCGTTTATCCATTTGCCCCTAGTAGACGGTTTATCAGCGATTCGTTTGCACCGTTACAGAAAATAATAACCATTTGCAGATTTTCATACAGTTATTTCGTGTTCAAACTAAATTTGACACTTTTTTCGTATTTTTTATTTCGAACCATAAGTTGCTGGAAAAATACCAACGAAGTATTTTTTAACAAATTTATGATATATTTAAATCACTTGATTATGGGTATTTAATATTCGTTACACGGGATTAATTTATGAAATTTTTGAAATATCGTACTTCCATTCTTTTGCGTTTCCAGAAGTCTATATTTAAAAATATTGTTCTGCAGAATGGCACTCATCAAAATTCCGAATACGAAACGATATTGAAAAACCTTATTTTCAATATCGAATTTTTTTCCCATGCCCAGATATCTAAAGTTTTTTTCAACATTCTTTCATATAAGAAATTTATTTACCATTTTCTGTTAAGTATTACCACAATCATAAGATATATTAATTTTTCGATAATGTTTTGAAAAACATGATGATTTTTACATACCATGATAAATCATATTTTCAGGGTGGCAAAATCTTCACACAGGATTCTCAAAAAAAAAAAAAAAATAGAAACAACACGTAGCCACCTTATTATTATCATTCTGTGTATGCGAATTCTTACTTAGGAACGTGGAGCCTCGTTTTCTCCTTAATCTTTGTCACCATGCTCGTTGGTATAACAATGAAAACAAGAATGACAATGCAACGAAAACGGACGTGAGGATTCATTGTCGGTTAACGGAGGAATGCGAGTCGACAGTAAAATCTACCTCTCTCCCTCTCTCTCTCCCTCCCTCTCTCTCTCTCTCTCTCACTGTCTCGGGCAAGGAAGGAGTGTACTGAACAACGAGATTCTCTCACGGAGCTGGACGAACAATGACAAAACAATTAGCTAACTCATAACTGCCCAGTACAGGCACTCGTTCGTTCCCTCTGCCTCTCTTGGTCCCTGAATTCCTCTTATGTCGTTGCTACTCATTGGATTGATGCTGGACAGTACCCGTGTTTTTTACATTCGTATCAAAGTTCTATATACTTCTATATATATATATATATTTATATATAATATATATACTTTTATATCATAATAATATTTATGTACAGGGTGTTTGGAAAAAATCCAGAACTCGTCCGTTAAGTATAACTTTTTTCAAAATTCATACTTAAATGCCAAGTTCTGGCCATTTTCTAAATAAAAATTCAAAATTCAAAATTAAAGTATCGGTGTGACGAGTTATGAGTTATTTGGACCAAAGAGACAACGAATGACCTCTCCTTTCGAGTAATTTAATTTGGCAAACGATGCGCCACACACCCTGTATGTGTATAAAGAGATAAGTATGTACAAAACATGTAAAAAAGCTGTGCATTTATAAAAAAAAAGAAGATATTGTTATACATGTACCAAACCATCTTGACTTAGCCATTTGGTTTATGAAAACGTTGTAATTGGATTTTCTACAGTGTCGAAAAAGACGATTTTGTTTTTGCAAACTTTTAAATCGGGTTTCTCAGAGACAATCATCGATAATTACCGCAAAATATTCCCATTCCTACTCCAAAGCTCAAAGCAATTTAATTTATGTATTAAATCAGATTTCTTTTCATTTTTCTTCAGATTTTATTGAAATTTCATTAATTAAAAACATATGCATAAATTTTTTTCGAAATGGCGTAAAATAGGATTTCAAGTGCTGATAAAAATCGTGTTTTTTTCAGATAAATCTCCCAGGAAACATCAACACAAGCGCTATTTAAAAGAAATTCCAAAAACCCTGCGTGAACAAAAATTCCGCGGAGTTCTGCCAATTATTCAAATTGCGATATAAAAAATATAAAAAACTTTCGAATTAGAAATTCACCACGTCAAAAAGGAAGTAAAAAAAATGGAAAGGGAATTAAAAAACAAAGGGATTTCCGAAAAAATCGCTTGAAATTTTCCGAATATAAATATGGCGATCAGTAAAGTGCAGATGTGTATTTGCGTGTTAACGATATAGATCTATTTCTATATCTGGACTTGTCACTCTGTCCTGCAGCCTACATACGAGTCCCATTGCAAACTGGCCGTGTCTCCCCCCGAAAATCCTAGGGGCTGCGTCAAAGTGTCAGGGACAACGAGATTCGCTAGACCGAAGTGAAATTGGAGCCTGAAGGAACGACGGGGAAGCTAGAGGGAGAGAGACGGTCAAAGAGAGAGAGAGAGAGAGGGAGATAGAAAAGCGTGCATCAGGCATAATATATCAGATGAATTCACGACCGTGTAACATTTACCATTTACATTGCATCCCCACCTTTTCCACGCTTTTACATCACTGGGTACGTCTCATCCCTTCCCTCACTGGGCACAGCAGCGAATTGGTCGGATAATTAAAAGCAAACTTGTCCAAATGAACCCAACTCCTGGAAACTGTATCTATCCCTTAAATTACTATTTCATTTCGCTCTCTACTATATATATATGTTTATATAAAGATTTCCAATGGTCTGCATACAGGTTGTCCAATTTCAATATAGGATAGGATAGGATAGGATTCAATCGAAATACTGGGTTCGTCACGCGAGTAGTCACGATTTTACAGCAAAAATCAAATTTGAGCAAATAAAAAAAAAGGCAGTTCGTAAAATTTTAATTATTTTTTCAAGAGGAAATTTTATGAAAATGAAGGAAACAAGAGACATCGAAATATACTCATGAGTCTAAATCAGCCCGTGTATTCGGGTCACAAACGTCGGCAATCAAGGTGACAATAGCTCGTAAATTCAAGCCAATCAGTAGGAAACGTGAGAGCAAGAGATAGAGCCACGAGACGTGACCACGAGAAGACCACGGAGCTCGAAGCTATTACTTATAAATTATTTAAGCACGTTTTTTTTAAGCTTTGCTCTCTCTCTCTCTCTCTCTCTCTCTCTCTCTCTCTCTCTCTCTCCCTCTTTTATTCGCACTCTCTAGCCCTCTTTTCCTCGCTGTTCGTTTTCCACAACAGTATATCGTGACACGTGTTCCTCGTGTGAAATAACAGTGTCGATTCTACCCCCTTTCTGTTATGATTTCACGGATTTTACCGTCGGAAGTTCCCGTGCTCGTGTTTTCCCCCCGCAAGAGGAAACGGTAGACGCAGGGAAATTACGAGGAACAAAAAAAAAAGAAGAAAAATGCAGGCAACACGGAAATTCGCTTATCCATCCAACCTTCGACCTTCCGGTTTTCAGCTTCATTGTTTGTAGAGATAACATCGAAAGTTAAACAGGCTGTAAGTATAATAGTCTCTGTATAAGTCTATATACGCTGTACGTTGTAGCAAGTGTAAATATAGATGAGTGGTTCGTTTTCAAAAACCTGAAAGAAAAAGAGAGAGAGAGAAAGGAAGAAACAGCCATTACCAGAATTGCTCACGTCGTCGTTGGCTCTAAAAAATATCACCAGTTTCCAGGCTGCGTAACACTTTCATTCGTTCCCCTCTGTCATTTCGTGAGCTTTATAAATGTCGTATATGAGGATTATAACTTGACGTCGAGACGCTGCCGGGTCGCTTAATACAATGCTGATATAGGAAAACGAATAGGGTCTCACTACCTGTTATTTGTTTTTTTTTCTTTTTGTATATTTCGTCATTGTGCAGTTCCATCCTTTTTCCAATTCCAGTCATCCGTGAAGTCGCTGAGTCTCGAAAAAAAGAAGGTCGAGTTACCCCATTCAAACGGATACAATTGGGTAGCGAATCACGACCGTTTTTTACCCGCTCTGTACTAAATTATGACGCGTTGATTCGAAACGTTTTCATCACCGCAGTCGAAGTAACGAAGGATATATTTGTAAAAAAAAATGACTTTTGGTCGTGTGTATGTATGAGGATTTTCGATGCTAGAATTTTTATTGCTTCAGGGTAGTAAACTCTTAACCTGTAATGGTTGCACCTAAAATATTCTATTTTATGTGTTTTTCAAGTAATAAAATCGTTTTTTTCTTTCGTTTGGAAATTTTTATATGGCGAATAAACAATCAGAAGAAAAAGAAGAAAAAACCCAATTTTCATTGGAAAATTCATATGAATTTACTCTTGAAAATACTACTACTGAAAATATACTCTTGAAATAGTATAACTTCAAGAAAAAATATGATTTTCGTGAACAGGGTTAATTATCCATCCACTGATATCCAATCACAATCTTTGTTCTTTAAAGTCCTTGCTATCTACGAAAACACCACTTTTGTCTCAATTACCAGAGTTGGAAGTTATCGCACGTCTGATCAAACGGAAGATTTACCACTTGAATATGATTGCGGAAATCAAGATTGTCTCTGAAGATTTCAATGAAGATTTCAAGATTTCAATGAAAATTTCAAGATTTCAAGATTTCAATGAAAATTTCAAGATATCAAGATTTCAATGAAAATTTCAAGATATCAAGATTTCAATGAAGATGTCAAGATTTCAAGATTTCAATGAAAATTTCAAGCTTTCAATGAAGATTTCAAGATATTAATGAAAATTGTCAATCTTCATTAAAAAGCTGATATTTCGAGATACCGTTTGTGTAACCTGCAATCACCGTCAACTCTGAGCTCGTCATAGCTCGTGGCTTGCCATTAGAGAAATTGGGGACGTCTGATCGAAAACAAGCTTGTACTACTGAATATTAAAAACAGCGTTATAAATGTACGGTTTATGTCGTTACTTACGACGAAATTAATTAATACCTCCCATGCCTGGATCAACGAATCAACGAAACTGAAAATTCCAAAGCAATCACGATGTTCGATCAACCGTTGGTTCTTATCACTCGTTTACACTCATAAATATTTGCTCTTTTGCTCTTCCGCAATTTCGTCTTTCCAGAATATTAAAAACGACTTCTTTTTTTCCTGCCCGTAGTTTACTTCGATAATTCATGGTAAAATAACGCGTAACATTATCGAGCTCCGAGCGACCCTCACGATGAGGTTGAAGTTCGCATAATTATACAAATCTTTATTGTGATAACATAGAATTCAAATAGAAAAAAAAATATGTCGCCAAATAATAGATTTAAGGAAATAAAAAAATGAGAAAATACATTTCGTTGCGTCGCAACGATGCGAACTTCAGGTCCATCCATCAGTAGGGTGTAAGATTCGAAACTCGAAAACTGTATCTTTAATCCTCAAACGGTGAAACGTACGACGCGTCAAGTTTTTCCCTTCAACGCTGCGAATTCATGTATCTCAAGAGTAAAACTTTTTCGTAATCCTCGCTACTTAGAAAGTACCAGCTAGTTTCTTTCTCGTCCCTTTTCTGTTTCTCTTTCTTCTCGCTTGCTTGCACTGCATTTTACAGCATTACCGATTCTCGTACTCCATGACCATGATGGAAGCCAGGGAATGAAAAAGTCTTTTATGCAAGAGGAGAGAAAGGTGGGTTCTCTTAGGTAAGCTCGCAGTTGTGGATCATCGAGCACGTACGAGGCTCGAGCTTTTCTCTGCTCGAAACTTTCGTCGAAAAATCACTCTCATCCCAGTGCGTCAACGAAAATCCGCGGAACCTCCCGGCATTCCCTATTTTATAGAAGGATAGTACAAACAAAAAGAGGCGCCAAAACGTTTCTCTCTTCTCCTCTTGTCCCAGGACCTCGAATATAAATTCCTCTTCGACTCGCTTCGAATACACTACTCCCATCCCTCCCCCCTTTAGCTTCACCTCATAAGATATACCACGAGATATCCTCACGTGTATATCTCATCTGTACTACTTTCTAGCATTTTCCAGTTTTCCAACCATCCCTCGAGCCCCTTCCGCTTATCGCGACTTCCGTACTCGAGCCTTGTACCTGAGGGTAGAGATTTGAATAAATCATATCTTTGTCTTTCCTACAAACTCCATCCCCTAACTTTTATCACGAGGATACTCGCACGAAGAAATATCGTGGACCGAATCGCCCGAGTTTTTGTTTTTATCCACTTTATATTCCATTATACACTGGTACACGTTATTCGTCTACCGGAGAAAAATTGAGAAACCGAAAGCGTTGAGGAAGCGCAGGAGGGGGGAGGGGGAAGAGCGGCGACGAATAAAAAATGCCTACTGATAGGTAGAGGATAGTGGAAAGTTTCGAACACTTTGTAGGACACGCGTCAAAGATATGCCTGGATGCCTGATGCATGAGGATGGAAAATTGTTATGATGGATGATGGAGGGGAAACGTTGGATCGTCTCAGGAAATCGTCCTTCAAAACCGATCGGAATAATCTGAGTTAATGCAATTAAGTTTGTCCAATCTGAGTTTATCTAATTAATATGGATTTATTGAATGGATTTTCTGAATTGGATAAACCCAGTTTATCTGAGTTTATCCAATTAATAATATTTAAATACTATTTTTAATATTTAACTACTATTTCGTACATAAAATTACGAAAAGAAAAAATGTTTCCAATATTACTTAGTAAATTTTTATTCTAATTATTAATACGTTGATTATTCAATATTAAATACAATTTGATTATTTAATTTTTTAAGTTAATTTTAAAGTGAATGCTTAAGTTGATTATTGATATGTTAAATAAACATTTTCGATTTATTTAAACATTCGTACTTTTTTTGTACTTAAAAACAAATAAGGTGAGTCTTACAAGAGTCAAGTACCTTACACGCAGCGATTTTTTCAAGCTTTCAATAGTTCAGTATCTCAAGATTTATCCAAGAATCTTAAAACCAATAGAATCTACTTTTCTGACGAATAAAAATAAATGAATAAATCGCAACAACATGGATATGATTCCACTACGAATGAAATAATATAATCACCTTTAAATCAAAATTTCAATATTCTATCGAAACTTCTCATTATCATCAGTCGATATCCTGTTTCCATGATAACTTACCACTGATTTACGATTCCACAACCGGGATTTAAAATCAGTTTTATCTCGGTATAGTAAAATAATATCAATTATTTGACACGAACGATCCAATTTTCTCCTCGTTTTTTACCACTTGCATATTTTTTCTCATCCCTCAAAGTGTATGCAATTGTGCAGAAAAATATTTGTACATTCTCGCGATGTACAAAATCCTCGCAAAGTATGTAACAACGATGTACACGAGTTGCCATGAGGATTCGGATGAGTTCTTCGTGCGTGGAAAATATGTGTCGTGCGAGAAGATGCCAAAACTCCCCGGTGTTTACAGATGCAAAGCGGAAGCTACTGGAGAGCCGTTGGTCGGTTGTTGCTTTCACCGAAAAGTTACCAAGAGGAACAAAGAGGATAGTGGGCTGAAGGAAGGAAGATAAAAAGCTGGAGGGTTGGGAGCGAGGTTGAACCGGAAAGATACAGTAAAGTTCTCCCTCCAATTTCAACCCTCATACGTCTCTCCAGTTTTTCAGCTGGTCTATGCAACCCCCTAGTCCATACACGTTTCATGGAGTTGCACGCTACTGCGTACTCGAACGATCCATTTCTAGATTAAACGGGCGTAAAACTCAGCCCGGTATACGTATGAGAGACTCACATATGCCACAAACGAAGAACATGCAAGGTTGATGTTCTCTCTCATTTCTCTTTTCCTCCCTCTTCCTCCTTCGCATTTATAAAAGCTCTTGACGGCTACGCCCACACCCGATTATGCAGGCACGCGTATCAAGTATGCACTCGTCTACGTGAACTGGGCTATACATACGTATTAGTTACTTCGAGTAACTCCACCCTCTTTCACTGGAGCAACTCGAAAACCGGTTCGTCCTTTTGGGACAAGTTTGCTCGAGGTAACTATTTCTTTTCTTGAATTTCGAAGCGAACATCCATACATCCGCCAACCTTCAGAGAAAGTTTGAACATTCGAACTAATTGCGATTTCGAAGGACTTTTATAATGTACGAAAAATAGATGTTGCGGGAGAACATCATTTTGAAGTCTTTTAGATCTTGCAAAAAGGCAGTATACGAGATGTACGTGTTTTTTTTAAATAGTATTTAAATATTTTAAATAGTATAGTAAACTTAATTTAAATCATTAATTTAAATAGTACAGCTAATTTAAATTAAGTAAATTTAATTTTAATAATTAATTAAAATGATACTTAATTTAAATTAAGTCGAAATTGAAGAAACTCTCACGTGCGATCGCAAGTGCTGCCTTCTATCGACTGCAAATTTGTTTGGGTTCGATTTGGATCGATACACAAAGTCTTCGGGAAATTATATTTGGACAAAAACAGTTGGTGGAAAACTTTTTTTTATGGTAGATTGAACGATTTAGGTGAACTTCGAAGTTCTTAGAACTGACTAGTAGGTTACATCTATATGGACCAGCAACCGCGTGGATGACATTTCAAAGTTTGTGATTTATCAGAAAAAAAATAGAAAAAAAATATAAGTCCATAAATGTTTAATTTGAATACGATAAGTAAGGAAAGATTTCCCCCCTCGTTATTTATATTGTAATTTATTTGCGGAACTTTGATATTTTTTTTTCTTTGTCGGTTCTCGCCTCGACTTCGCGGTCGCATCGAGAATGAGCGGCTGAGTTCCATTTGCGTTGAGTGTATCCGCGGTGGTCCGCTGAGGGAAACGGGAGAATTCACTGACGAGAAATGGTCTTTTTTTTTTGGCCACGTAGTCAGGGGTTTGGGTTGAAGAAGAGAGGGATGGAAGGTCGGTGGTTTTCGGTGCCATTAGAGGATCCAGCGGTGGCTAACGTCATGCGTAATTCAGCGAGAGGATTTCGAGAGAACGTTCGTAAAAAGACGCGTATAATTCTCGAGCTTGGGGCGAGAGAAGTATAGAGTGAGACGGCTGTATTAGAAAAACCACCCGTGCATCGGTGTGTAAGCGCAACCACCACGGAAAAAGCCTTACATATACAGGGTGACCGAAAATTCGACCAATCCCTTCAAAGTGGTTATAGTAGAGGTCATTTGCAACAAAAAATGTCCTATCAACTGGGGGGTCGAAAATTGGCTTTTCAATTTTCAGATTATGTAAAATTTTGATGCAAAATTTGTTTTTAAATAATCGTTAAATCTTGGTCTCTCAGAAAAGTATCAAATCGTTGTTTATAATAGCGTATTTTTTTCACAATTTTTTATTTTAGGCAGAAAGGAAATTCTTCAGAAAATATAAAAACATCAATATCTCAATAACCATCAATTTTCGACCCCCAGTTGGTGGGACATTTTTTGTTGAAAATGACCTCTACTATAATCCCTTTGAAGTAATAGGTCGAATTTTCGGTCACCCTGTATATGTCTCGAGGGTTTTACGTAGAAACGTATACCGAGTGGGTTTTGATTGCGAGAGTGGAATAAACTAATGCTCGGAGTGAGCCCAGCTTTCTTACACACACGGTTTGACATATATTATATAATTTACAATATTCTCATCTCTGAAAATTTATAATCAGCGGTTTTCAAACACCGCGAAGATCATTCTTAATGCTGTCTATATAACAGGAAATGACCGTTTAATTATTTGACTTTTCAATGGTTTTTATCCACTCATTTGTTGTCAGCAAAAATTTTCGTGTCAATTTCCATAATTTTTATGACGATTCTTCTTTTTTAGGGTTCCGTACCCCAAAAGGAAAAAAACGGAACCCTCAAAGGATCACTTTATTGTCCATCCGTCCGTCTGTCTCTCAAGACCCTTTTTCTCGTGAACGCGTGGAGATATCGAGTTGAAATAAAAACCATATACTCAGGTCTATAATCCCTTAAAGCTCTGAAAAAATCAAACTTCTAAGTTAACGTAAAAAGAAGATAGGGCCGTTTATCCCTAAAAAAAAAACGTATATTTCAACTCTCAAGGGAATCAAAATTTACAGGGTATTTTCCGTTGACCTCGAACTATGAAATTTGGCAGGTAATAACGTTTTATACTACAAGTATAGAGTAAAATCTCAAAACTATGTATTTTAAATTAAATCTTAAAAAAAAAACTCGGAAAAAACTGCGAGACTGGATTCCTGAACTATTTATAATATTATTTATATGTATCTGTAAATTTGTGCGGAACCCTCGGTGCTCGAGTCCGACTCGCACTTGTCCTTTTTTTTTCAATTATTTGTTCACATTTCGAAAAGTTATCTGGTGAAAATAAATAAAATTTAATTCAAGTAAATTAATTTTAATTTTACTGGTTAACGTATCATCACGTAAATAAAAAATATTTGGTGAATCATAACTCGGGAGTGGTGATGACTGATTCGGCGAGAAGTCAAACGAAGAGGAAAGACGTTGGAGGGAGAAATAATACGAGGGAGGAAATCTGAAGAGTGTGCAGTAAAAGAAGAAAAAAAAAAGTATGGTTCGACGTTACGCAGG
Source organism: Ophioninae sp. B BG-2022a (assembly GCA_030522765.1). Taxonomy (NCBI): domain Eukaryota; kingdom Metazoa; phylum Arthropoda; class Insecta; order Hymenoptera; family Ichneumonidae; species Ophioninae sp. B BG-2022a. Next base: position 26,087 of record JAPYZJ010001069.1, on the reverse strand, counting down.
GTTGCGTGTCGGTTCAGAATTTTCGAAAGCAGCGAAACGTGAAACCCTCGAAATACCCCTCTACAACGATCGTTTCCTCTCTTCCGCTATCCGGCCTTCTTCACCCCCCCCCCCTCCCCCGGGACCCGATTCGATGCTTTCACAATTTGTATGTACCAGGTGGTGCGTGTGTTGCAGTAATGTCGAACCCTCGAACTGTGAGCGATGAGCTGAGACGAAAGTTCTCCCTTCCATCACCAAGCGTGAAGAAAAGATCCGATGACTTGACTCGGGATAATATTAAGGGTTGAAAAAAAAAAGCATCGCTCGGAAACATTCGTTTCCTTTCTCCGCAGCGTGTTCTTTGGCACGGAAAAAAATGTGCCAAGGACGAGGGAAAAGTAGAGACAAAGATAAGGGCGTATATAAAAACCGAGAAATGAGAAAAAAATGAGTAAGCTCTCTTTCTCTCTCTCGAAGAAAGGGTGAGGGTTGAAAGATAAACGTCAACGAGGTCGGTGAAATAGTCCCAGATATTTACTGTACGAAAAAAGGCAAAAAAAAAAAGAAGAATCGTAGAGGGGTGTACACAAGGATTGATAACGCCTCAAGGGTTGCTCAAAACCCCTCTCATCATTTACCAACCCTTATTTATTTTTGTACAACGAAAATTTGTTCGCTCGATAAATAAGGTCTAAATCGAAAGACCAAATTGACTCAAAGTCTCTTCTCTCTTTCCCTTCCTGCTTCCCCTTCGCTAAGGATAATAACAAACCCAGAAGTTTCGACTTTCGTATCAACCGTCCCAAGAGTAAATCTTCCTCACCGTGACCTAAAACCCATCCACTTAATATACATTATTATCTCCGTGACAATTTCAATTAACAAACTTTCATTTCACTCACGTGACCTCCCCACCCCGTGTCATAATAACTCTAACTAATTTATAATCAACCATTATCAGTTATAAAAAAAATAATCCAGTTTTATTTTTCCTCTAGGAGCATCAGTCGAAACAATAATTCAATGTTTTTCCTATTAGCCATTAGAGCTTCTAGAAAAATGATATTTTGATGGCAGAGAAAAAGACGATTGGGAAAAGATCGGAAAAAACGAGTTAATCCTTGCTTTGCTTGAGAGTTGGTATCTTTGTTAACGTTTGTTTGTTTTTTTTTGTTCTTTTTTTTCGTACGTTGGAGTTGGTCGAGCTTGCGTAACTTTGTATATAGATTACTAGCATGAATCCTGGGCAGTCCAACGAGATATAGTGAAGCTAATTTAGCGGGTAAAATGTGGCGGTACGGGAAATAAAGCTGAACGCGGTAACGGTGCGACAGCCTGTGTGCTATATGAACGTCAATATATATCCCTTGCATACCGAGAACACGCGAGAAATCGTGGCCACCCATACGTACTCAAAGTTACATAGACGTTAAAGAGTTTCTCATAGATCGTTTACGTATACGTGTGTATGGGTCATACGGTAATTATTTATATTTCGTACCAGCTCGGGTGCATTTAGATCCGTGTGTACGAACGAAATCGCGGTTTCTGTTCCACGTCGCAGAATCGTCGTTAATTTCTGTCACGCCGAAGGGGGGTGAAAAAAAAAGTACACGAAAAAAAAAAAAACAAAACGTCAGAAAACCTTTGAATTATCGTTGAAATTCCACAACGGTGAATGCTCGTTCGATCATTTATAATTTCGTGTATCCCATTCGTTTGTACGTTTTAATTTATTCGGGTTGTGTCATCCTCTCTCCTATTCGCAATTATTCGGCTTTTTTTCGAGGATCATTATCTCGAAAAGATATTTCATTGGTGGTGACTCGCGAGATGTACTTTTTTCGAATTAACGACCCTGAGCGTCCTACGTCACTTGTACAGGGTGTTTGACAAAAGCGTGTACGGCTATTTTTGCAAACCACTTTAACGATAAATCGTACACGGTTCAGTCAGACAGACTGTACAATAATGGACGATGTTCGGAAGTACTTGTCCTAAAAAGTTTATATGTCACGAGTTTCCATTTATGAAATATCCGGAAGGAAACTTTCTTTGTTCCAATGTCGAACTGCTCATTTTCCAATCTACCCTTGTAGTATGGAAAGGAGGACACAAATGTATAGGAGGGGATGAAAAAAAAGAAGGGTTGTTTTCTGATGATATTTACAATTTCACAATAGATCATACACGTTTCCAAAATATACCAATTTTAAAATATCCAAACGGAAACTTTCTTCGCCCAATGTCAAACTGCTCATTTTTCAATCTACCCTTCTAGTATGGAAAGGAGGACACAAATGTGAAGGAGAGGATGAAAAAAAAGAAGGGTTGTTTTCTGATGATATTATTCACAATTTAACAATAGATCGTACACGTTCCCAAAATATCCAAAAGGAAACTTTCTTTGTTCCAATGTCAAACTGCTCATTTTCCAATCTACCCTTGTAGTATGAAGGGATGGGGACCCAAATGTAAAAGAGGGGATGAAAAAAAAGAAGGGTTGTTTTCTGATGATATTCACAATTTAATAATAGATCATACACGTTTCCAAAATATCCAAATTCCAAAATATCCAAAAGGAAACTTTCTTTGTTCCAATATCAAACTGCTCATTTTCCAATCTACCCTTCTAGTATGGAAAAGAGGACACAAATATAAAGGAGAGGATGGAAAAGAAAAAAGAGGGTTGTTTTCTGATGATATTACTCGCAACGTTCTTCTGTTCGTCCCTTGCGTCTTTTACTGTCGGAAAATGTTCGAGGTTGATGGTGGAAAGGAAAAAAAAAAGAGACCGCGAAAGGCACGAGAAAAAGAGAGGATGGGAAAAAAAGAGCGAGAGAAAGATAGAGTGTCCCCTGTTGATTTTATGCGCCATTAAGAAGATCGTGTTACCCTCCCCGGAAGTCGGAAATCACGGAGGAAAAGGCCGCGCTAAGAGCTTGCCGAACGCAGCCTGAGACTTTTCCCTCGTTCCGCGCTTTTACTCAACGTTCATGCTACACAAGGCAAGAAGAAAAGTTGAGGAAATATAAGGGAGGCGATGTGATAAAATTGTGATTATAAATTTGACATTTTCACCGACATTTTAAAACCCTTCAACGATATCAAATTCCTTACGTGGCATGGCGACCCGAGCGCAAATATTAACTCGGAAATTTTTATGGTAAAATAAAGTGCTGCGAAGACGATCAGCACGGTTTTTAAATCTTAAAACTTTTTTTAAAAATTAATTCTAAAGCGATTTATGAATCATACTTGGTTGTTAAATTATATTATATTATATATAAAAATTCAAATTGTGTCAATTAACGACTCGATTATTTCCAGAAATTAGTAATTTATTCATCCTATAATCCTTCATCGTTACTATATGCAAATTTAAACACGCAGAGAGGGAATTTTCGTAATTGAAATTGCAGCGAAATCATGTAGTGATTTTGGTTAAAAAATGCCAACGATGGTATTATCGAAATTTGGGTCAGTGTTAATAATTTATGACTTTTCACACAAATTCGCAAGCAGTGTCTATCTCCATAATTAATTAAAAATCGTCTGAATACAATAATTAATAACTCAAGAAATTTTGAAAAATTTATTCAATCCGGAGAACTTAACTGGCTGTGATGAAAATTCGAAACAATTTACCGATGGGTATATCAAAATTCAGGTGAGTTTTAATATTTCGTGATTTTTCGAAAAAGCTCAAAATCATTTGTCGTTTACTATGTAATCGCGTACTGATTAATAGCAAGTACCACGATCGATATAAAAAACGTTATCAAACATAAATGACCAAGTTCAAAACATTCGATCGAGGAACGTTCTAAGCCATACATGACGCATCAGCGAATAAAGTTTTCAACCAGGAATGAGAAATTGCTCGAAATTGCATTGCACAAGCAAAAAAAAAAGGAAAGAAATCTCCGAGGCGGGGAAATCAACGCGATGAAAATACAGCCCACCTAGACGAGATGCGTGTCGCGAAGAATGTACGAGAGGGAGTTGAACGAAGTTTCACAGGCGGAGATGTGGAATAGTCGGATTGAGGCAGGAGAAACAAAGAGGCTCGAGAAAGAAAAAAAGTAAAAGAAGGGAAAAAGAATAGATGGAGCTCGGAAGACAGACACGTGGACGTGGCACGATAGGGGAAGTGGGGGCGGGTTGAAACAGCTTCGGAGGCTTTGGGAAGTTCTATGTAAGGCAGACGGTTTGTATTTCAAATTTAAAAGCATTCGACAATGGGTGCTTTTCGTATTGTTGATTTTGGCGAAAGAGAACGAGAGAGAGAGAGAGAAAGATGAGGATATAAATATATATATATACAGGGTGTGGAGTAAATAGCGGTCTACCGTTAAGGATTCGATATACCAGCTAGCCAACTATAACATATCCTAATTTTAACCTTTTTTTATCCAAGGGTTTCAAAAAAAATCATTCGTGAAAAATGATTGTTTTTTATGGATTGTATTTTATTAACGCTAGACCCACTTTTCACGATTGCTCTATTATTCAGCAGCATAGAACAGAAATAAAAATGCAAAAATAATGGTTATTGTTGAAAATACAGCCAAATTTGTAACAAAAGATTACAAATTCGTCAAAGAAATAAAAAAAATTTTTTTTACACCTTTAAAAAAATAAAATAAATAAAAATGGTTAAAATAATAACACACCCTGTATATGCCGGCGTACATTCGTATAGGACTAAAAACGATTCAACAATGGAGAGCTACAAAATTTTTTAAGGGTGGACTTACAGACCATTTCCACGAGTCTCGGTGGCTTCTGTCATTAGTTCCCGTTTTCTCAACACCCACACATTTTTTTTCCCAACCGTGCCAGCTCTCGAAGGTTAGCGTGGAAGGAAAAAAATTATCCTCGGGAATGAGTGACTCTGCTTATTTCATTCCCCGGAATAATTCGTGAAGGGAGCATTCGTTTGGAAAAAAAAAAAATATTCTCGTGTCACCATCTCACTGGGAGTCCCAATTTTTACTAGTCTGTTCTCGCAGCCCCCAGTTGCGAGACTCGCGCATGCTGATATCTCGTTAAAGAGGGTCGGGGCTTGCGGCTGGAGAAAAAGATACGTATCTGCGATAAAAAGAAAGACTCGAGGTGAAAATAAAAACGAAGAAGATCCAGAGACAGAGAGAGAGAGAGAGGGGAAAAAAGGGAAAAAGGGAAAAAAGGGAAAGAGGGATGAAGGAAGAGGCAGAAATGGGGAGAAGGCAGCATGAAGGAAAAAGGAAGTAGTACAGCCAAGAAAAAAACGTAATCTTGCAAATTTGCAGTTTTTGCATTCACGAGAAATTATGGAGGGGTAGTTGGATAAGAGATGCGAAGGGTGGATGTTGAAGTAGGTACTGAGATGCAACGAGAGCCTCGGGCTGAACATGCACATTGCAGAGGGAAGATGAAAAGGTGGGATGGAGGTGTGGACCAACAGAGAGAGACAGAGAGAGGTAGAAAAAGAGAGAAATAGAAAAAGGCTGATTTCATGCGTCGGCACGCACATAACCACCCCTTGCTCTCGTTCAAGAATGGCCTTCGCTAATTCTCCAGACGGATCACGAGAGAGATCTTCCATGAGGAAAGCAAAAATGAGAGTACGAGGAACAAATAACGAGAACTCAGAAAGAGCACAGACAAAGGTAGAGATAGAAAAAGGTTCATAGAAATAAAGAGGAGGAAGGGAATAAAGTCCTAATAAGAAAAAGACAACATTGAGAAAGGGTGGCTCGACGTGGCTCCGGACACGAGTCCCCTGAGGTACATCATGAGAGCCGATGCTGACTCGAGAGAATACCACACATAAACGACCTATCAACCAAACCAGACGTTTCATCGATTCAATGAAATATCACTTATGGTCCACGAGTCATTCCTTGATCCTCCAGGATACTCTCTCGCTTTCTCTCTGGTTTCTAGGCAATCCTGAGTCTGCTTCAATGAACATTCACTGATGTGACTACGTTTTGATAAGACACTTCCCTTTTATCGATTTATGAACACGAATTTCCCTTCCACTTTTCGAAAATCACTTGTCAATTCTACTTACTCGAAACTATAAGTGAATCAATTCACAAACTCGAATACCCGTGAAATACAATCCTGGATAAATCTGGCGATCAAAGATTGGACTTGGGGAATTTTGGTAGTCGCCATGATGAATTTAATAGTTTGGAGTATTACTGGATAGACCTTGAGGTGAAAGTTAATAAAAAATGGGAAAATCGTGAATTGATAAAGATTAGAACACAATGTATGTTTAGACTTTAAAAAAATCTGATAACATATTAACACTTGGAAATGTTAATTTTACATTTTCAAAAAATAATTGAAGACAAATTTATAGAGTGTGCTTGTCTTAGTTTTTATCAGTGACTCTATATCTGGTTCAAGTGTCCTGTAAAAATAATTTAATGAAAATGATTTAATAATTATTATTTTATCAAAATCTTTGATTTTTCGGATTTTCAAGAACTTTCATGATTTTTTAATAAATTCACAACTGTAAATATCAGTCATGAGTCTTCTCATATCTTCTAAAGTGGATGATGAAAATCTTTTTTCATTCCAGTGGCAGCAACAGTTGTTTCGATAAAGATAGAGATTAAAAAAAAAAGAGGGCGAATTGACAGAATGAAGAGGTAGGATGAAACGATAAAGGAGGTTACGACATAGGACGAAAATATTTCGTAAAGGTTGAGTTCGCTATTTGGGTTTGCTTGTTCGTAGCAACAGTTTTACCGTTTCAACATGTTCCACATCAGTCTCGTGTCTTCCTATTGAGGCTTTGTATCAATATAAGCCGAGTCACAAATTTCTTTCGTGCTTCTCCTGACGTTTCATACGTCAAGGGTCAATACGTTGCTGGATATAGGGGAATGCTGAAAATAGTTTGTGGCTGCTCGAGCATGCCGAAAATGCAGATATTTTGAAAGACCTTTGACGATTGCTTGCTCTCATCCACTTTTCCGAAGCCAGGTTCGGGGTTTATTTTTACCATATTTGCTGCTCTCTCTTTTCTTTCCCTTTCGCAATATACGAAGTAATGATTTTGTTCTTCAGAACTCCGTACATCACTCAATTTTTTTCCCAGTCAAATCTTATTAGTTTAATTAAAGAAAAGTGCAATAATTGAAGAAAGAGTGCAATAATTAAAGAAAAAGTGCAATCCTCTCAAAACGCCGCCATTTTGCATTTACCTCAGTAAATTTCAAATTGATACTAACAATAATCGGTGATAAACTTCTGCTCTTCTTTTACCATATTACAAGCACATTGTAATAATAAAAAAATTATTTTAAATCCCAGGAAAACTGAGTGGTAAATAGATAGATGGATTAAGTGGATTTAAAAAAAAAATGATAGATATGTGATTACTCACTTTCTTGCCGTCCAGCTCGTGATTACCTTGCGCCAGGACTTTGTCAACGCTCGCCGGATCCGCAAAAGTTATGAAACCAAAGCCCCTGTAACAGAGATACGAGGAAGTTTCACACGTGTCACGAGAAAGCTTCGTATGTTGCTTTTTACAGCGATATAAAGAGACATACATCAATGTACAGACGAAAATTCCGGTGTGAACATATCGTCGAGGAGTATCGAAGTAACTCATCGAAAAAAGGACGTATGTCGAAGCCAGAGACAAAGAAAACTATAACCAAGCTTTCTATTCAGTGTTAAATGGTATTTTTGTCACAGTGCAACGTCCTAGTACGGACATAAGTCTGTCCCTCATAAGTGGTCCAGTCGATGTGGTCTTCAAGATTTCGACTCTGGCACGATTACGAGAAAAAATAACTATCATTTATCCCAACCATTCGAAAAGTTCGTAACGAGTGTCTCAAAAACTATAATCCAAGCACTTCTATCATCGTCCTTCATTATTATTGAATTCTCTTTTGCAACCAAGTGTGAATTACCATGATTTGCAAACTACGTAATTTTCAAAGAAAAAACTGGTTTTCACTATTTATAAAAACCTAGTAAATTCAAAACGATTAAAAAAAAATGCAATAGAAAGAGTATTTCTCTAAAGACACTTTTTGTTCCCAAGATGTGGCTTCTCGACCGCGGAATTTCCGGAGAGCAAAAGAGACGTAAGGAGGTACGAGAAAAGTGAAAGAAGAAAAGAAAGGCTCGTAAAACCTCTTGATTCCAAACCGTTCGACGGAGTGGAATCCTTCGCTTTAACCTCCATCTTCCTGGTCCTCCAATCCCCCTCTCTTTCTTCCTTTCGTAGAGCCTCAGTTGAGGATCTCAAGGAAGCACGTTTCAGGACAGGAGAATTAGGATGCGGAAGAGAGAAGATTTGGAAAGGGTAGGGAAACATTGAAGATGGAGAAGCGGGTGGTGGCCGATAGAGCCTTCGTTTCATGGTGTGTGTAAAAGTCCTACCAAAAAGTACACAAGCGCAGGGCTGACTAGAGCACACCAACGTACCAGAGGCTGAACTTGCGTTTACCCTCCTTGCTCAATCGCACTCCCACTTAGCTCGGGGGACTTACGACCAAAGTTGGTCTCAAACTGACGTGGAACTCCCCTTCCTGTTCGCCTTCATGCGCAACGTAAAATTCAAGGTAAGCCGCGTAACACGTTATGCGGAAAATCTCTCCTGGTGTACTCGAGGGTGGGCACACTTAGCTTACTGTGCTGAGGTGGGCAGCAAGAGCGGAACAAATATCGAGTATGGCAAGGGAGAAACCATAAATTTCCAGCTTCTGCAAGTTGCATATAAAGAAATATATATATATATGTATATATACATAGGTGAAGGGACAGTACGTCGTAGGAATACAGCATAAAGGAAAACTCCAAGTTCCTGAGGGCAGAAGAAGAAGGACGAGAGGAAAACCGTGCAGGATCAAGAATGAGAAAAAGCCTAGAAGGCGATCAGGCATGGAACATGAGACTGAGACTCCTCGTGTGTTCTCAGCTGATAGAGGGCGCTAGGGAAGAGGTTGAGAAAGAGAGGACCGTCCAGAAGAAAGAGAAGAATCAGCCGGACGCGAGCAAAGCGGTTTGCATTTTTCATGCTCCCAAGGCCCGACCTCCCGGCAGTTATTGAAAATATTTACATGTTATTTATGGGTCACACATGCTATTTCGGAGGCAATAGCACCGACAAGGGCTCTGCGGGAGTGCGCTCCAATATCTGTATGCCTCATATACGCCCCCTCCAATTTATTTCGCCTCCAACCCCTGTTCACAGTCGTATACTCAGTTGGGATGCGAGGGCTGGGCGGAGTCTACACGCGTTTCCACGATTCTGGAGCTAAACGTTGGAATGGCAACTCCACCTTCACCATTGGCTTCCATATTTCTCTCTCTCTCTTTCTTTCTCCAACGTTTTTTTGGTTCCTACGCAATTTTGCATCGAGACTGTACAAAACGGAGGATCCTACAAACTCCTCATGTTCTCTGAATATTCAATCCAATCAGTTGTACTCCTTATCCAGCTGCAGTCTTCACCTTCCAGTTGGAGTTTATTTTTATTCTTGTTTTCGTCATTGCGTACCTAATTGTTCGTTTCTACTTTGAACGCATTTTCTCAATGACGATTGGTGGCCACCCAAGACCCCAAAACTCCACATCAAACGTGCTGGTGCACCAATATGGACTCTGATTAAATTCGGTAAAATCGTTAACGAGCTTTTCGGAGTGGAGTGAGCTTCGCGGTTGCATCGACTCTCATCGAGCAAACAAGAAAGCAGGAAGCATGGTAAAATCGAGGGATTTTATAGAGGACGATAAAACATCGAGGAAAAGGTGGGAAAGAGAGAAAGAGAGAGGGAGAGAGTGACATAGCCAGTAGTGAAGAAAAAAGGCTTCATGGAACTTTTTTGCGCGTGAGGGCCAGCGTGATAACCACGACGAGTTCCCATCGTTGTTACGTTCATGATATACCAACAGGCTGATCGAATATCTCTTTGTACGAGCCAGCCTTGCATCCGCTATGAAAACTTGCTCTAGCGTTGTACAGCTTTTTAGCTTGAGTTTTTCAAACGTTTCCTCGTATTCGTTCTATCATCCACGTAATACAACGACGCTGCCAAGGTGTAGCGAAAGACAGCCTGTTTTCAACTCCAATATACACTTAAGCCCTCTGAGTTGAATGGATATATTCATTCATACATATATACGAGAAAACGTGATTTCAGAGACGGTTGATTTCGAGAACCAGCCAGTAAAGAAAATCAATAACATTCAACGCTAAGCAGATATAAAACGTTTGTAAACAATTTTTCTCATATCAATTTAAACGTATTTATATGGATTTTAAATCGCCAAAACGTAGGTAAAGATTATGTTGATCGTGGATCAGGATTAATATAAATTATTAATAAAAATAGGGGTGGAACGAAGAAAAGTTGTTCTTTTTATATCAAACTTATGAAGTAGTGGATGTTGAACGTTAGACACGGTTACGAATAAGGTTTTGAAGAGTACTTGCCAATTCAATGCACTACGAATCAATCAATAGACTGGAGGAATTTTTTACGAAAAAAGATAGTTTTTTCTTTTAAGACCAAATGAAAGTCTGATGAGTACTTTGTTCGAGCAGATTTTGTCACGAGTCTGGGAAAACTGCAATTTTTGTGTTTTTATGCAGGCGTTTGTACTTTCGAAAAAGCGGATGACATATTTTTTTGTCATTGTGATTTTTTAAGTGATTTAAATCTTTTTAAGTGATTTAAATCTAAGTGATTTTAATAAAATTGCACATTTACATTCTTATCCTCGTATGTGTGTATATTTGTGTCGCTGCGTGTGCGTTGTTCACGTACCTTGGCGTGAACATGAGGCCGGCATTGTCCACCATATACGGGACGGGCTCACCGCTGCTGAAATTAACAGACGGCTATTTTCACTTTAAAACAATATTTTCGGACATCTTTTGGTATTTAAAAAAACTCGTTTAACATTTCTTAAATTTTTTAAAGTTTTTTTCTTTTTGAATATTTGTAGGCGTAAGAATGTTTCCACTCAGTGCTTTCGTCACTCTCTTTCCCCCTCTCTCTCTTCCTCTCTCTCTTTCCACTCTCTTCACAACACTTTTTTCAAACGTTCGATCTCTCTTTCGATATTTCGTAAAAACTTTACAAAATTCGTTCCACCTGGAGCGTTTTATCAAAAAATCCATATGTTTCGTTTTGTTTCGTGAATTCGAGACGTAACCCGAAAACAATTCCAAAAACAATCTAGCTTTGAATTAAATCAACATTTTCGATGCTTCCTGTCAGAAAAATATGATTTTTCAATCGTGTTGTTTGCCCGCAAAAAATACGATCAATGAAAATATTTGATTTTCTGTAATTCAACGATCAGTTTATCTCGTTTCGAGTCTGCGGGAATAGGGATACATGGGTTTGTTTGGCACATGTAAATTTAGGACAGATGAGCATGATCGTTAACAAATTTTACGGAGGCAAACTAACCTCGTCCATGACGAGGACCACCACGATATAGATTTGCGATGACCGAGAGTGTTGCCGGTATCGAGTGAGGCTAGGAGAGATAGAGAGGTAGAGACAAGAGTCAGCACCGAGAATTGCGACAAACGAACCCCCGCTGAATCGGCAGTCGTCCAATCAACATTAAAACACCAAACAGTACACGAAACACCAAACGCCACAGTGCAACAACGCCACACATATATAAATGTAGATGTGAGCGAGAAGGTTGGTTGGGAGGGGGGGGGGGTCGGGAAAAGGGAAAAATATAGAGAGACAAATATAGCGACAGATACAGAGTGACACGTATAGATAAACGAAAGAGGGATGCAGAGAGAAATACAGAAACCGAGAGGAGCTATCAATGAAAGAGAGCTTGCAATATATTTGTGGCTCCACATATGTGTAAACGAATGTACACAGGCAAACGAGATTTTCACACACACGTATATGGGACTTTCCCGTTGACCCCTTAATGCATCACTGGAGCGTCAATTTTTTACAAAATAATTTCGTATTGTTAACGTATGAATTTAATATATTTTATTACGGGGCTTTTTCGAACTTTTATGATTGCAAAATAAATATAATTGAATTGCCACAAATACTGAAAACTTTTTATCGTTGAGATTCAGAATCGGAGGATAAATTAGGCTGAGCTTCATACAACCCAAACGAATGAAATACATTTTCCCCGTTCTGTAGTCGATCAATAATATAGCGAGAAATTTATTTATGAATTACTCATCGATCATTGGCAAAACTCGATACATATTGAGGTGTGCGTAATTATTGATAATAATAATATAATCTGAATGTATTAATTAAATTAAACAATTGAAAAATCTTTTTTGTTTTACGGTTTAAACAGATGTACAGTCAACAAAACGTGAGTCGAATACGAGCCAATATCGTCGAAATTAATTCCAATTGTTATTAACAATGAAGAATGAATAGTACCAGCTTAACAATTAATTGTTACAGTGCTATTTATTATTTATTGTTACAGTACCATTTATTATTTATTGTTACAGTACCATTTATTATTTATTGTTACAGTACAATTTATTATTTATTGTTACAGTATCATTTATTATTTATTGTTACAGCACAATTTATTATTTATTGTTACAGTAGTAACAGTACAAATTAACAATTTATCGTAAACCAAACAATTTATAAACCCAAACCCGTACGTCATGATCCAGAGTTCCGAATCCATCGTTTCCTTATTTTTGACTTTTACCCGTCCATCCAGTAATAACAAACACATTAAATTTCACAATTCATGGTTATAATTAAATACCAATAATTTAAATAATTTCATAAATTTCATGGTGTAACAAAAATCTCGACGAAAGAATCATCAAATATGATCGACTATTTTCTATCTTTTTTTCGTTTTCGAGTAAAGATAAAAAACGATAATTGACTAATGAGAATAAAGAATAAAGGGTGAACGGTACCGTTACTCAATGGTTCAAATTAACTTCCGGTATTTTCATGTTTCATGACGCACCTTGGTTTCGTGACACATGAAAAGTTCTAGAGATGTCTCGAGGGATGTATATATATTTTCGTTTCTATTTTTCGTGCTTCGCCGGTATGAACGAGCGCAGTAGCCATCGACCATTGTGCCACTTGCCATCCTTGGCCCTTGTTCGTGAATAATCTATAAAAGACTGAGTGGTAAGGATGCCGAAGCTGACGTGTCCCTTGTCTACTTGAGCACGACTTCTCCACTTGCCATCCCTCTCCTTACGGATCCTTCACTGTTTCCTCCCCCCCTGCCCTTAAACCCCTTACCCCTTCCTTTCTCACACTTCTTTTATTCCAGCTCCTTCTAAGACCGTTTTACGAACGTGGCTCGTACCGGTAAGCTCTCGAACACGGAACAGCAGCAACCCCTGCTAAAGGGGTGATGGTGAGAAAGACCAATGGCTCGAAGTAGAGGGTAGTACAAAGCGGAAGTAAAAGCGAGGAAGAACGATAGACAATGAGAAAAGAGACTTTGTATGTGCAAAAGGACGTAAGGGAAGGGTGGAAAACGTGGGTCCAATACTTCTTCGTGTAAAACCACCCCTAATAGTTGTTACAGTCACTAAGGGTTGTCACCACTATCTAACGCATGTATCTCTTTGCTGCACAAAGGTGCTGATGCTAGAACCAAATTTACGTCGAGGAAGAGAAGAGTAAGAGTCCACTCGAAAGAAAAAGGGACGATGGAGCTTTTTATGAAAACAGCCCCTAACCACTCAATCGAGACACGAATCTTATCAGATGAGAGATACACTTCCGGTTTATCGTCATGTTAACTTCGAAAAAACCACTGTTGTAATAAACTCGACCAAAAGTATGGAATCACTTGGAATTGATTCCGAGAGATCTTGAGTACTTAATATCTAGTTAAGAATAATAAAAAATGGTATCATTTGAAAGGTTAAACTGTTGGCTTTAAATTGATACCAAATTTATTCAAATCACACCATTATTTAAGAAGTTATCCTGGATTAGGTGAAGGAGTAAGGAGAAAGATATGTTTCAATTAGGTCGATGAAGAACCATCTTCGAACAGTTATTAGGGCGAGGGGAGGGAACTCAAAATATTGAATCTTAATTTTAAGGCGAAATGAAATGTTATTAATTGATTTTTGTTGTTTTCTTCATTCATTATTTTTCCATTATTCTTATGTTTTCCTAGCTCCTTCACACATTCTGGGATAGCTCTTTAAATACTGGAGTGATTTTGATGAATGTGGTACCAATTTAAAGTTAACAGGTACCATTTTTATTATTTTTAACTATTTATTAAGTACTCAAGATCGCGCGGAATCAATTCCAATAAGTGATTCCATACTTTTGCTCGCGAGTGTAGTTCGTTCTATCTCATTGTTTTATTATTAATAACGCTACTTTCTCCACCTTGTTTTTTATCAGAGTGTTCGAAAGACACGAAATATCCAAATACGACATTTGGAAAAAAATACTTTCGAATATGGAATTGCATCTAACGTCTTGCAAATTGAAGCTAAGGTTTTAACATTTTTTTTTTTTTAATGGTAGTAAACATTTTTGAATTGCATCTCTTAACATCATATTTCACGACTGTAATTTGACACTCTCAACTTTTTCCAAGTTTCTTCTCTTTTCATAAATTTTCCGTTCTCGCATACTCGCAGGAAGTTCTCTTCTTGAAATTAAAAACTTTCCTATTCAGTTGCGATACGAGGTCAACGTAATAGCCTCGAGATGGGGGATTCAATTTATTTACATTTCATGGATAAGTACTTTTCTCCCAAAATAATCCTCGGTAAGAACAGTACATTTTTCTTCTAGTATTACATATGAGAAAAGAGATATATGCAAAAAGCTCATTTCGAGGAGACTCGAATTTTTCTCAAAATAATCAGTTGTCACCAAACTCAATATTACGTGAATTCTAACGTCTTTAAAATCCTTTTAGTGGTACTGGGATTATTTTTATATGAAGTTAATTTCGAAAACCATCCACCCAAAATATACTAAAAACATTTCTTAAAAACTCGCAATAATGTGACCGACGTTTTTCAAAACACAATATTAAAAAAAGATCGACTAATTTTTCGAAAATATGATCCATTAAACAAAACTTGATATTTTCCTCGTCTAAAATTGATGGTTTACAACTTTTTGAATTAGAAATTTATTTTAATGAAATTTCATACGCAACTTCGTGAATGTTCGATGGCTGCACAAACGATTTTCTATTAATCTACCTTATTCCTTCGAAATAAAACTTTTCAAAAAATTCCAATTTTAGGATGTCTATGGTATCCTAACCTGACAATGAAATCAAGAATTGTCCTGAAAACAGCTAAATAGGCTGATAGACATCATTACATGAATAGTACAGGTGCAAAATGTCGTGTTTATATGTACGTATATATAGTATCTGATTGCGTTGTGACCCTTTCTCGTATACGCCTTTTGGGCCTTCGAGTCTGTTCGTATATTAGGCGTGTTTATGTTGGCGGTCTCATTGCCCCGGTGCGAACTTACTGCAAGTACCAGCAGTTACTTAACTCGACAGTTTCTCCTATTGCATTGTAATATATATAGCGAGCGAGGCTGTGGGTCTCGCTTTCTAAAGCTTTCCCCAACCCTTAGTACTGCACATTCTAACCCAGGCCCTCCTTTCTCTTTCTCCTTTCCCCTGGCTCTCAACCTCTCTCGCTTCCCTCTTGTTCCTTTTCACTCTGTTGATCTCTTGCGTCGCTCGTAAGCTTTGTGACAAAACCTCCACAACTGTCTCACATTACCAAGAGCTAGTTATGCCCGTGCTACCCTCTGGGAAAAGTGAAATTGTGTCCTTTGCGCTTTTAGCCTTGTTAAAGTAACCTTCATGACAACCGTATTAAATTGCCCGTTCATTCTGGCTCCAAAAGCTTCGTGATACTTTTTCTCTTTTACCTTGACGAGTTCTAGTAAAATCGGGAAACAAAAAATCATTAACGTTTGAACCACCGTTTTCAAATTATCGGTACGAAAAACAATAGTTTGTTTGGGTTTGTTTGAAATTAACGTTTAACGTTTTAAATTAACGTTAAAAAATTAACGTTTAAACCGCCATTTTGAAATTATCGGTGGAGAAACGATGGTTTGTTTGGATTTAGGTTTGTTTGGGTTTGTTTGAAACTAACGTTGGAAAATTAACGTTGGAACCACTATTTTGAAAGTATCGGTGGAAAAACGATAGTTTGTTTGGGTTTGGGTTTCTTTGGGTTTGTTTGAAATTAACGTTTAATATTTGAAATTAACGTTAAAAAATTAACGTTTGAACCACCATGTTAAAATTATCGGTGGAAAAACGATGGTTTTTTTAGGTTTGTTTGAAATTAATGTTGAAGAAATTAACGTTTGAACCGCCATTTTGAAATTATCATTGGAAAAACGATAGTTTGTTTGGGTTTCCATTTCTTTGGATTTGTTTGAAATTAACGTTTAACATTTGAAATGAACGTTAAAAAATTAACGTTTGAACCACCATTTTGAAATTATCGGTGAAAAAACGTCAGTTCGAAATTGATAAAATCATGAGTGTACAATTGAGAAAAATTTCGTGCATGACACTGAATGACAGAGTGTAATCGATCGAAAACTCGATTGATCTCTCTCTCCAATCCTACCTACAAAGTCCAAATGTTGTTTGTTTTCTCATCAAAGTTTATAAAAATCGTTTCTATATAAAACCAAGTTCGACATTGTTCCGAATAAAAGGATAAACGGAAACAAAGTATAGGTGGAACATTACGAGGAACAAGGTAGGGTCGGTAGTGAAAAAAGAAGACTAGTTGTTAGACAGACATTACGAATGAAATTACAAAGGCAACTGGGTGGTGGAAATGGTGGTGCCGTTAGATTCGTCGTTCTCGTTCTCGTTCCCGTCGTTGTTCCCGTTGTCGTCTGACGACGACCAGCGACTTTTATACTTTGCCACTCGTCCTAACGACTGACTGAATATTTATGAAGCCTTCGTCGTCGCGCTCGTTGTCGTCGTGCGGTCGTGGCTCGAGGGTTGGAAAACGGAGGATGTTCCTCGCCCATTTCTCTCGTCCTATACGGATACCAGCCGTAGCTATCTTATCTATACTTTTCGACAAAAAAAAACACACACAAAAACCAAAGAAAAAGTGAAATAAAAAAGAAAACAGGGAATCTTACGTGCTTTCCAAAAGAGATCGTTTCGTGTCCTTATCCAACCCCTACGTGTATATAAAAACGGGGCATTTCACTTGGAGTATCTCCTCAGTCGTAATCACGTCCATTTCTTTTATTCTAAGGAAACTACTAGCCGAACACACGTAACGATGAAATCGTAGTGCAATTGCACGTATCAAATTGTTCAGCTTAGAAACGAGCTATTGGAATAAAAATTACGACACTTTTTACTGATTACATTTATTTGTTTTTCTATTTCAGTTACTTTGAAACGATTGAATTGTTCATATGCTCCAAAATGTTATTTTTTTGGCCTTGACTGCTGTCGTTTTATATTTTTATGTAACGAATTATTTATGCCAATTATTAAATTCATGGTTCACCTGATAAAGAATCTTCGTTTTATTTACACATTTTATTTTTTTTTGTCAATGACCCTTCGACCTTCTAAAAAATAATACAATCATACGAGAACAATAAAAACTACAGACGTGCACTTTCTACCCCCGATTCGTGAATACTGCAAAAAATACTGGAAACCGAAATGCCACGTTCCAAGGAGTTCTCCTGTAATTGTCTTGTCCTTGTTGAATTTTTCTTGAGCACTTCATACGTGGCACGGTAAATTGCATTATGCAAATCGCAATCTAAGTCACTGAAAATGGAACTACAGCCAGTTATGAGATTTTATCCGAGAGCTTTCGAGGGTGAAAAGCTGTATATTTTTGTCGATTCTTTCATTTAAAAAATGTACGAGACGTATATTGTCAATTACTCGAAAAAATTGTCGTTAATTCCGATGACAAATAACGTTATAAAATGACGAAATCGGCGTTACTCGAATGGTGTTTTCAAATAGGGGTAGCTTACATCCGTTTTATCGTATGTTGACAAAAAAACCTACGAAAAAATGCCTTATTTTCATGATGCAACTTAGGCATTTAAAAAACAATGGTGTCTGTAAAATGTAAATTATGGTTATCTCGTAGAAATTTGAAAAAAAAAAATAAACGACAATTCTAGATTAATTTTTCACTTCGAGGCCTCTCGAACTCGATAATCCGAAGTCAAACTCGAGAACATGCTGGAGACCAATGATGGGTTGTCGGGAGGGATGAAAAGAAGGAAACGGTAGCTGTCTGGATAATTTATAATTTTATTAAAATCTTTAACT
Organism: Ophioninae sp. B BG-2022a; assembly: GCA_030522765.1. Taxonomy (NCBI): domain Eukaryota; kingdom Metazoa; phylum Arthropoda; class Insecta; order Hymenoptera; family Ichneumonidae; species Ophioninae sp. B BG-2022a. Next base: position 7,772 of record JAPYZJ010001069.1, on the reverse strand, counting down.
CTCCTGAAACTTTTTTATCTTGCCACGCTTGGCTGGCAAGCTTTTGCGACGCTTGGCAACTCAATGAAAGGGATAGAGGGCAGTTCGTAGTGACCGAAACAGGAGGTGGATGGAGGAGATTGTGCTCCAACCGGATATGAATATTCATCGGCCATTCAGGCTGCGACCTAACTCAATTAGTGGCTGAATAATTGTTCAGTGTCCGAGCGTAAGAGTGAAGAATAAAGCGGGGTTGAGCGAGGGTCCGGGGGGGCAGGCGATGGGCAGTCTTTCCGTTCTGGAGAAATTGGTGAAAGCAAAGTTAAGCCGCATGTTCTTTTCGACGCTTGGTCGATTTGCCCCGAGGGAATAAATTATCTCATATTTTTTCATTCAGTGACGAGTAAGCCCAAAAGCTTCGATGAATTTACGGAGATAATATTACCATTTAAATGATAAGACTTTTGTGCCTTCGATTTTCACATTTGTCGTGGAAATAAAAATATTGTTTGAGATTGCTCCTCATTATCGATGAAATTAAAAATCTTGGAAGGTGAAGGATAAAAATATATAAAAATTCTGCAACAATAAGCTAAGAGTTCGCGATTTTTGCATAGAGATATTCGCACAACCCTTGAAATCATAAGACCTTCTGTTAGCTGCGACGTTTAAAAAAACATCCGTTTATATTCCACATTTTTCCTTAATTTTTTCGTTTATTTTATTAAACGATTTTTAATCGAATTTTATTGCCATCGAGATTCGTACGTTGAAGTCTACTTTTTGAAAAATTGGATTTAAAAAAACATCAAGCCATCTTCAAGAATGAAAATTGAAAAAGACAAGGTTAACAGAAATTCTAACCAAACGGTTTTTTTTTTCTACGAGCCAGAGCATTACAGTTCAAAGAAAATATTATTTTCTAATAACCCATTAAAGTAGTAAAGTCGAATAATATTTTATCTGCTATTGAAACCATTTTATCTGTCCTTCGAAAAAATTGACAACCAAATATTGATCAATTTTTATGTCAAAATCGATTTTTATACAAATTAGATATTAAAAGAGGAATTAAATGAATACTTGATTTTCAGTTATTGGTCTCAGTGTGCCACGTGGTATATGTATTTTGGCTTAATGCCTTAATTGATAGTAGCTACTTTTGGTGAAATACCATTTCATACATAAACATCCCTTACTCTATAGAGACCTGTCGATAGCTTATATAATGGCCAAAAGGCTAATAAAATATCACTGATCAATTTCGTATGAAATATTAACGATTATATGTTCATTCGTATATGCGATACGAATGTGTGTGCAGGATTGCACATATGTAGGAGAATTGGCGAGGAGGATAACGATTTGGAATCGGGGGGCTGTGCCACGCTGCACGCGAGGGAATTCCACGGTCGATCCGACAATCCTTCTCTTTGCATCCCGCCCATCTTGCCACAAATATATATACTCAAATATAGGTTATTTCAGCTCAAATCGATTTTGCGACGATTCGGTACATTTACTTCCCCCTGCTTCTTCACCACTATTTTTTTCTTGCAAAAGGCATAAGAAATGACTCCACACAACAGTCTTCAGACTTCAGCGGTCGAAAGAAACGTCGCAGAAAAGAAATAAGTAGTTCAATCTACTCTAGTCAGCCCACAGTCTGATATATGAGAAAACGTTTTTTTTTTTTTTTTTTTGGAAGTCCATTTTTGACTCCGGAATTAACTAAAAATTGAGCAGTTTGCGTAGAGAATAAATTAGTTATTCCACTATTAAAAATATTGTTCGATGGATATTTAAAAAAACACTACAATTCTTGACAATTTAAGGAATTATAGTTTCTATTATTATCTACAATTTATGTCGAAAATGAACATCTGTAAGTGTTTATTTATTATAAAATTTGAAAAAAGCTACGTATTTTTTTTTACCAAATTTCTTGTGTAATTATGTTTGAACTTGTTTAGTTATTATAAAATCAATGTGAGAGAGGTCGATTTGAAATGGAATGTCCAAGATATGTGCACATACACACGTGAACGTACTTATGAATTGACGTGTGTGGGTGCATTCGGGTTGCTATATAGAGAGGTAGACAGAGTGTTTAGTATATATAGAGGTAGTTCGCGGATCCCAAACGGACGAAATCGTTAATATTCATGGCTTTTAGGGGTGGGAGTTGGCGGGGAGCGAGGCTGCTCTCGGATAACGCTTATCTCTATCTCAATGTGTATGTGTGTGTATGTATATATATATATATATATATATATATATATATATATACCACATCCTATAGCGCATCTCATCCTCGTGGGCGCTGAAATAACTCGATAGTGGCCAGCTCTCTCGCAAGCTCACCACGATCGTCTGACTCAACGCTTTCTCATCTCTGAGTATTTCTATCCCGCTTCCTCTATATAATCAGTATCGTGAATTCTACCATAAGAGCACTGCTTTTGCCCTCGTTTTTTTTCTCCTCTTAACGCATCAGATCGCTCGAATAATCTTCAATGTTTTAATAATTCTCTCTTTAATATACGAGTGATATAATTATATTTTTATTAATTGCATTAAACATACATTAGAAATAAAATTCGATAAAATCACTATTCATCATCTATCGTTCAAGGTTTAGTTTGAAATATTTTTTGAAAAGATTTCAAAAAAGATTCGTTCCACTCTTTTTTTTCAAAATTCATTAATATTACGACCAATATATTTAATAATTTTTTTATTAACCTGAGGATCCTATCACAGTTTAAAAGGACATAATTTTATTCTCGAATGATAAATGGTAGTTGCAAATATAGTGAGAAATTTTATTTAAAAAGTCATGAAAAATGGTTGATGCAAAAGTTGACGCAGAATTCTCAGCAAAGGTAAATTTTAGTTGAATCGAAGAGCCGAGATTTTTCAAAAGCTTGCGAGAATGGATTTTTCAAAACCTTGCGAGAATCAAAACGAGAGATATATCGGAAATTTAAAGATTCTTCAGGTCTGGTTGAACGCGGAGAATGCGTTCGGTTGATGGTGGAGGGACAAGGAAGACGAAAAAGGAAGAAAAGGAGGGTTGTGGGAGCCCGGTTGACGCGGGTGGGAAAAGTCAGGAGGAAAAAGAAGTAGAGAAAAAAAAAGGGGCTGCCAGGATCCTTTTGCCTGGACCACCTGTTGATACGATCCTGAGAATTCCTGGCGCGTCTCGCGGTCGAAGCCGAAAATCCGCGTGGTCCTTAAGAATCACGCCGGAAGGAAAACGAAACGACTGGAAAATAAAGAATGGGGCTGCAAGAACAACAAGGGTAGAAAAATTTGAATGGATGAATTTTCGATATTTCGTCGGAAAAAAACTTGTACAAACTGTTTCACAGGCTTTGGTATGAATTTTAAAGGAGCACAATGTTACACGAGCTTTCAAAACTTCGAGGGAAAAATCGCGAGGGTTCAAACGTCACCCAAGCATAAATTTATTCCGATCAAACTTATTTTTCGCTTCCATGATTTTTTAATCGTTAGAGACGTGTAGAAAAAATAGCTGATGAATTGCAAGCATTAAGAGAGAAAGTTCGAATTAAAAAGAAGTTTTTCGAATTTTTTTTTCACTCGCGTTAAAATTTTCCACAAATTTAATCCTGACATTCGAAAAATTATGAAAGTCATGGACGATTCACAGAAACGCAGCGCCAATCGCGTTATTTTTTTCTAAACTGCAATCACGATTATCTCTAAATGCACTTTTCAAAAACTGGCCCTCAAACATTCGAAAAAAGGCTTGACCAATGTTTTCAAAATTTTGATACAATATTTTTGGATGGTAAGTTTACTTTGATTGAATTTTTGTCAAGCCACGTATTTACACCGTTGAAGTTGGTGTTAATTGTTATTGCAAGTGGAAAAAAATAACTGCAAAGTGTTAATTGATTATAAACCTTGCTATTAATAAAGCTAAAAATAGACTTCTTTTATATTTGTAAATCGATGATTTCCCTATTTTTGACAAATTTTTCGGGCCCATGGTCCATCCAATAATCCTTCCAATGAGAAGGAATGTAACGTTGCAACGAAGGACAGTAGAGCTTTCCAAAATTCTCTAAATGAATGTAACCAGGTGGAAAGGCTGGAACTCACTGTGAACCCTCAAATAGATTTCGGATAGAATGCCTCAGAAATGGCGACAACGAGTGAGAAAGGTCTTCAGAGAGAAATAGGACTGGCTTATATTACAAGGTGCACTTGGAGAATTCCTTAAGCGAATATTTCCTTCACTCTGCTATTCGAAAACAACCAGAGTCGTCTTTCGTATTGCGAGCCTGTGAAATCTCATAAAATAATGCCACGAGCATACCAATCCTTGTAAGACTCCACTATTCAGCCTGTTTTATCTGACCACCAGTGAACGTCTTGGGGTCGTAAGATTTCTCGGGATGTAACCAGAAACTCTTAGTCACCAGAGTCTTTCGGAGGGTGGAGTTTGGGGCAAGGTTAAAATCATGACAATAGATTATTTCCCAAGACCATCCAGGATGAAGGATGATGCCAGCAAAACGTAGCTTTGTATTGAAAGGTACAGAAATTCTTATAGTAATAATTTTGTTATAAAAATACCATTTTTATAACATAATAAGTCGACGTAAAAAACCATTTTTATAACACATTAGGTTGACATAAAAATACCACTTTTATAACAACCTCATTGCTACGATAATATATAATAATAATAATAAAATAAAATAAAATATATTATAATAAATTATAACAATATATAATAATATGTAAATAATATATTATAATATAAATAATAAAGTATTATAAAATTCGAAAAACTTCATGAATAATTATGATCACATCCAAAATCTTCAAAGATAAACGTCAGACGAAGCTAAATTTGGGGAATCAACTCAGTATAAAGCCCAAAACGAGTGCTATAACATGTTATCGTTTTTTTATGAATTCGTCGATTTACTTTTCAAGCCCCAAGCAACTTGTTCGAAGAATCGTGTAAACGTGATAGGATGAAAACAAGAACCCTGAAAATGGGTATTCGGGGTGATTTTTTTCTACGATAAAATGGAAAAGAAACCTCGAGACGACAAAGCCAAAGAGAAAAGGAACATGAACGGTTCTTTCCCAATCGAAGAGGGAGTGCCAAAAAAAGTATCAGACACGCGATATCGGGACACAGTAGCGAGCAAGGGAATGAGCAAGAGCGAGAATATTTAGGTGAGAATAATGAGCAAAAAAGAGACGCTGATACGTAAAGAGGGAAAAGAACGACAGACGAGCACGAATTGCTCAGAATATTCCTTTTCTCAGCAGCTTTTTTCTCCCAACCCTTTTTTTCCTCTCTCTCTCCATTTTCTTGATTTTTACACCTATTCAGTAATTTATAAAATATAAATAAAATAAAACGACCAAATTCACAAAGATTATTTCGTGCTGGTTTTTATCACTTTTTGTGCTCACCTAACCCTGACATTAGAGAATGATTGAATCATGACTGATAAAAAAAAAATGCTTACGATTTCGTAGTTGAAAGTCGATTTCGGGGCGGTCTTTGAACTGGGAAAGTACATCGCGTGCCACTGGAGCATTAATAAAGCAGTGGCTTTGCTTCTTGAGCCTCAACGTAAGCTCCTCCTACTTTTTCCTCCCTTATAATCTCTGGCCTTCTTTATCCATCGCTCACACACGCGCTTGATGGGACTTTCTTCCCGTTGCTCTTTACCGCGATTCGAAAATATATTCTCCCTTGGAAACAATTTACATTTTATTTTCTGCACGTCATAGATCGAAGAAGAATGAAGGGGGAAGAGGCGTACAAGTGTGGGAGTGAAGGAGAGCGAAGTAGAGAGAGGAAGTGGGCTCACGTTGGTGGAATTAATTTTTTCTCTAGGGTAATTCCAGGATACATGGCTATTAAGGAAAAATGGCTTAGAGAAATATTATCAAATTTTATAATAGGGAAGACCAGTATTTTTTAATATATTTTTTTTACACAAAGGTAACAATAGACTTTTTCGTATTCTGGTTTTTTAATAATAACTATAAGATTGAAAAACAATATTAATGATTTTGTTTTTTTTTATAGAATTCTAAATAGAACGTTCTAGAGAAAACTATGGGTATCTGTCCTCAAATTATTTTATGTAAAAGTCAAAACCCCCATAATACACAACCCCCATAATAAAACCCTATAAATTGAACAACCCAACACCATAAGAGCACCATTTAGTCCTAGAATATTTGAACGAATCGATGGAATTCTCCAGCATCGAAATATTCCCTTATTTGTCGTCAGGCAGAGCACAAAAAATTAGTCCTTTTTCGTGCACTACGAAAGGACGAAACGGGAAACAAAATCATGCCAAGCGAATGTGGGCTTCGCATAAAAAATAACGAGGGCAGGGACGAAAGCGTGGAATAAGAGGGCAAGAGAAAGAGGTCACGCCATAAGCGACGTAGTCGTCATACGTGAGTTTCTTCTTAAGCTGAAAGCGTAAGGACACTCACGGATCGCTTGAAGTGTCGACATTTTAGGGACAATGGAAAAGCTCAGGGAATTCGTTGTCGCCTGGGACCCAAAAGGACTGAAGCATATAAACGCTCTTTAGGTGTGACTTTCTTCGCTCAAGAAACCGAAAAAAGAGTAACGAGCACATTTGTCTTCACCGTATCCCTGTCCGGGTCCCGAAACGAGTCCACGGTTTGTCGCATCACGATGTTACACGTAGGACATTCTTTGACAAGCGAAAACTATAAATACCCTCTATTTGTTTGAAGAGCAATTTCTGTAAAGCACGTTCTACTTTCTATTACTTTTTGTCTCGTTATCTGATCAAATTTGACAATTTTAGTACAAAAAAAGTCCTTTATGCAAAATAAATATTAAACTAGCAAGAAAGCGAAAAGAAAATCTCGTAAGCTGAAGTTGAAAGAATTCCAAATGCACTCTCAATGGTACCCTTATTTCTAGTCCGCTAGAAATCTCAAGTGAGCCAAATATCTGAAGGCTAATGGTTGATGGAAGATATTTTTTGTTTTTTAGATCACAACAACGATTTTTTAAATTGGAAATGTCCGTTGAATAGGAATGAAGAAAATGTCGGATAGTGGAGTTCATTTTACATTGAAACCATACTTGGTGATAATTACTGTGCTAATTTTTTTGTTCATCCAGTAAGTGCCGAGTGAGAAAGAGAAGAAGAAAGGAAGAGGAGAGGACAGGGGGAAGAACGTATACAAATAGCAGTCTGGAACTAACCAGTCCGGCATGAAAAACCTCTTTCCGGTTTTGTTAAGACCGTGAGAAGGGGGTAAAAGATATTCTGAACTAGAATTGCTCTTAGCAGAAATGTAAATGACCGCCTTATCGCCTCTTCGGTGTTAGTCGCCCTGAAGCTTATATTCCTTCGAGGTCTGTAGACTCTCCTTCTTTCTATCCCACGCAATTCCTTCTCTCTCTCTCTCTCTCTCTCCCTCAAACTTGCTGTTCTTCGCAAAGGGACTCTGGAGACTCTCCAATCCTGAAATCTCATTGGGCATGTCTCGTTGCCTCGCCTCATTTCCAGCTCGTACTGTATTCACAATAGTAATGGGGTTGTTATGTAGATGGATAAAATCTTATTTCTCCCATTCCACTTTCCATATCAGGATTTTAATTTCGTTGTTACACCCCAGGTATCCCTTTTAGAATTATACAGGGTGTCCCAGCTAAGAATGTCATCCCTGAAATGGGGGGTAGGGGGTGAAATTCTAAGACGATTGATATAAGCATGTATGGGTCCCAGATC